>JABUQX010108619.1:0-35238 GCA_015478945.1 Trachelipus rathkii | reverse complement strand
TATATATACTGCCATTATTATTTGTTCTCTCTTTTTTTTTTTTTTAGGTTTATTTTTTTTTTTTAGCTGGTACATGTACTTTATAATATATATATATATATTATATATATATTAATATAATAATATATATATATTATATATATATATATATAATATATATATATATATAGATATAAATATATATTATATATATATATATATATATATATATATATATAATATATATATATATATTATATATATATACTATATATATATATGACGATTTACCATAGTGAGGTCCGCCGCGTCCCATTGATGCTTCTAGGGGATTTTCTTCTGTGATGAGCTCTCATAGTTAAATTGGTACAGAGGGGGTGAAGGCTGGGCTTTCTTTTCGACGTTTGTCATGTTTCTCCTACTGCTTTTCTTTCCCATGCTTTTACAGCACCTTACCCCCAATCTTGGGCAAAGAGGAAGGTGAAGAAGAAAGAAAGAATAATAATATATATATATATATATATGTATCAATTATATAATATAATTTATAATTAATATAACTTGATTATTTATGTATATAGATAAATATAAATAGTAGTTTATATAATATATATATATATATATATATATATATATATATATATATATATATATATATATATATATATATATATATATATATAGATAGAAAATACATATATTATATATATATATAATATATATATATATATATATATATTTCTTGACAGGAATGCTAATGCAGGCCTCGGAGAGGGTCGTGATCGCCGTAAACGGCCTTCTATCTTTCGGCGAAATTGTATGAATCGTATGGGTACATGGAATGTCAGAGGAATAAATGTTGAGGAGAAGAGGAGGGAGGTGATGGATGTATTTAGAAAGGGCAAATTTGATTTGCTAGGAAACCGTGAAAATGAGTGGTGTGGTGTTGAAATGTGTGTGTGCTGGGTGGAAAGGAATGAGAGAGGAGAGAAGGAGTTGGCAATTTTGATGAGTGACCTGTTGTACAAAGCTATGTAGACTTTGTGTGTGTGAGTCCTAGAATTCTAATGGTTAAATTTTTAAGTTTGAAAAGGTCAAGGTATGTGTGGTTGTGACGTATGGTCCATCTGAGGGAAACGTTGAAGAGAGTACGATTTTTTGGGATAATCTGAATGATGTTCTGGATGGGGTGAGTAGGAGCTTCAGATTGATAGTGTTTGGACCTGAATGGTTGGATAGTGTGATCAAAAAAGGGATGGTATAACAGCTGGTTTGGGGTTGGGGAGAAAATAAGAATGGTAGGAAGGTGATTGATTTCTGTGAAGAGAGAAGTATGTGTGTAAGTAATACTTTCTTTAAAACACAAGAGTATCCATAAGTATACTTATGTAGGTAGGTAGAGATAGGTTATCGAAAGTTGAAAGTATGAATTTGATTTTGTGTTGTGAAAGATGTTGAAGGAAGTGAATTGTGTTGGATGTTAAATCAGTGATGGGTTTAGGGGAAGGGATTTATCTGGATCATTAGTTGTTCTATGTTAAAATTAAGTAGTGGGGCTTGGATGGAGAGGAAGTTGATACGGAAGGAAGTGGATATATATATATAAGAGTGAGAAGTTAAGTGACAAGACAATAAGGATAAGTATGAAAGAGCGCTCGCTAGTAAATCGGTTAATGTGAACAAGTTGAACTGAACAAATCTGGGGGCAAATGAAGAAAGAATTGTTAGTAGTTCAAAGGAAGTATGTGGATGTGGCTAAAGTAGGAAATAAGAATGTTAGCAGTGAATGGTGGAATGAAGAGGTGATGAAAGCGGTTAAAGGTTAAAAAGGAAGCGTGGTTGAAGTGTTTACTAAAAGCAAATGATTGAAGGTCTCAAAGAAAAGAGCCTTTGGAATTATTAAAAGGAGGAAAAAGAAATACTAAAAGTTGCATACGTGGAGGAAAACAAGAGGTAAATGAACGTTTGGAAGAGGATGAATGGGGACTTACAAAGGTAATAGGAAGCTCTTCTGAAAGGAAGTGCGAAAGGTTAAGAATGAGAATGAGGGGAATCTGCTTAGAAAATGAATAGGGATGGTGCTTTTGAATGATGAAATGGATGTGAGGGAAGTGTGGAAAGAACACTTCGAAAATGCACAATATTAACAGTAATTAAGAGGTGATAGTGTGTGTGGGGTTGATGGTGCAAGAAGGAATAGGTATTTTGGGGAGAGGTTATTAGTAAGGAGGAGCTAATGGGTAGAGTGAGAAAGTTGAAGAATGGGTAAATCTGCAGGTATAGATGAAATTACTGGTGAAATGATCAAGAACTGAGGCGAGAAGGGATTGGAGGAGAGCGTTAATAGTACCATTATATTAAGGGTAAGGAGAGAAAAGGGGAACGTAGAATTTATAGGGAAAAGTTATTGCAGTGTTAGTAGGGAAGGTATATGTCGGTATTTTGTCGAAAGAGTGCGTCGAATGACTGGAGGACTATTGGTGAAGAACAAGGTGCGTTTAGGAGTGGTAGAGGATGTGTGGATCAAATCTTTACATTGAAACAATGATTGAGAAAATGAGAGATAAAGAAGAATAAATTGTATTTAGGTTTTATGACAGGATTAATCAGGCGTAAGATAGAGTTAATAGGGAAGCTTTATGCAGGTGTTAGTGATATATGGTGTGGTTGTAGCTTTTTAATGGAATCAAAAGTATGTATGACGATAGTGAAGCGTGTGTAAGAATAAATGGTGTCAATGGTGATTGGTTTAGGATTTATAGCGGAGTGAGACCAGGTTGGTTATTTCTCCTTGTTATTCAATTTGTATATGGATTGGGGTTATGAAGAATTCGAGGTGGGATGGCAGGAAAATGGTGTTAGAATGATTGGAAAATTGGGAGAGGAGTGAAGGTGCCATAACCTATTTATTGCGGAATGATTTGGTTCTATGTGGCGAATCTGAAGAGAGTTTGAGAGGATGGTAGAGATAGGCAAGGTGTGTAAAAGGAGGGGTTGAAAGTTTAAACCGTAGAGATAAGAGTAAGGGTTATAGGTTGTGAGTTGAGGACAGTCCTCAGTGCTGAAGTTATATTAGATGAGTGAGCAGCTGGAACAAGTGTCTGAGTTTTTAAATATATTTAGGGTATGTGTTTGATGAGAGTAACGGATGATGACGTTTGCTATAAAAAAAATTTTTTATTTATGGGAGAGAATTAGATAGGTACATGCAATAGGGAGGTGCTATTTGTGAGGATATGGCTTGTCGTGAGATGACCAATTTCCACAATGACAGATATTAAATTTCTTATTAGTAGATTAATTGGGAGTAAAGTCATGAGTGATGTGCGCTAGGTTCCTATTACAAACTGTAGTAAGGATGACAATCGCGATATTTAGTCGATTTTTAATTATATTGTAACCTTTGAAAAAAGTGGATAAGTAATCCGGTACTCAGTAAATGTAAGAGCTATTGGTCTTGAATACCACAGATAGGAACTACAATAGATATCATATTGTTCAAGAATCGAATGGACAATCTTAGGGGCATGCTAGGTGAGGGATATGCACTCTCTCGATAAGAGATTGGAGTACCCTAATGGATACGTATTAGAAGATGGTGTGTGAGTTGATGAAGATAAGGGGTAAATGAGAGAATTAAATATAAAGTATGTTGAGATGGTATACATTGGTATTGGTACTAATGTGTGAAAGGTATATATATAATTGAATGATATAGTCGGGTTAAGCGGATATGTATAGTTGGCGGAGTAGTGGTTATGGGAAACCGACCGGCTGTGATATTGAGTACCGAAGATGAGATAAGATGGATTGAGTCGTGAGTGAACGGAAGTTATACTGAAGGATAGAGAGAAATGTGAAGTTGTCACTAAGAGTACTCTGAGTAAATAGAGAGTGGTGCATGATAGGAGAAATGGAGCGATGAGTGTGCCTCCTTTGTATGGGGGCATAGAATGTAGTCACCTGGTCGCAAGCGTATTAAAGCCGGGCTTACATTGACGATTCCTCACATAGTTGAGGGCCGGTCGCGGTCCACGACCAGTCTAGCGTTTTGGAATTTTCTTTTCTCTGGCTGTCACCCAGCTTCCTCTTTCCTTCCCTAATTAAATAGTGGACAGAGGGGCTGGTAAGGCTGGGGGCCCGTTATCCTTATTTTCAGATATACGGTTTACTTCAGGCTTATCTCTCCTCTTGGCTTTTTTCTTTTTCCGTTTATTGCTTTGTTTAGCGCTCCTTACTCCGCACAACTCTTGATTGCGAAGAAAAGGTTAGAAAAGGAAAGAAAGAATCCGAGAATAATTAGAGCTTTATAACAATAAATTACGTCAACATAAGTGATCTGAATAGTAATATATTCATTATTTAAAATTGAAATTTAGAAACTTATTTCCAAAAAAAAATAAAAAATATAAGCCCAAATTTTGTAGCCAATATGGCGAAATCTTTGTCATTTGTCAGATCCTATAAGGGCCTTTGACATTTTTCAATATTCTAAAAAATAGAATTCATTTAGTGATACGGGATAATGGACCAAACATGGTAGCTGATATAAGGGAGAGTGGCTTGCTATCAATTTCATGTTTTATTCACATGTGGCAACTATGCATTCACGATTCAATATTATGTCAAAAGTCTGTAAAGATTTTATTACTTGCAGAGAGCATATTCCTCTCATTTTCACCATTCAGCAACGGCAGCTGGCAAAGCTTAAGACTTTACAGATGCAGCTGAATGTCAAAAAAGCATAAATTTATTCAAGACGTTTACATGCTGGAACAGAACTTATGATATGCTTTAAAGATTGTTTGAACAAAAAGTTCCCCTATCCATAAACGCTGCTGAATGCAATCAGAAAATGTTGACTTATTTTCAAGTTGGCAAAATTATTCCATTTACTGGAGCCATTTGACAACATCACTAAAAGCATTAAACGTGAAGTAACAGTCGCCCAAGTGATCCCTTCCATTTTAGCAATAAATCTATTTTTAAAATAAGGCAATTAAAAGCAAAAGCTTCAGTGGAATAATGACACTCGTTGAAGAGCTTAAGAAATCAGTAGAAAAAAGACTTTCTAAGTTTTTATGTGATAAATCTTTGTGTGAGCTACTTTTTTAGATCTGCGATTCAAGCTAATTTTTTCAACATGAATCAGATGAATCAATAAAAAAATATGGTCGTTGAGGAATGGAAAGAAATGCATGAAAAATTAGCTTCTGACTCTTCTGCTGACGATTGATTTACGTAGTGGGAAAGTGAAGCTGAAGGTTCCATTTTCACTTCTTTAATGGATTGTTTTAAAGAAATTGTGGCCATCAAAATCGTCATACAGAAAAGAAGTTGAAGTTGAAAAAAGAAAGCCCATTCTTCTGACGAGGTGATTATTGTACATAAAATAAAAGGCTACATACGGAATTACATCAAGAAATAAACAAATATATAAGTTTGCCTACTTTGACCAGTGAAGACAATGATATTCCCTTCAATTGGTGGAAAAACACTGGAAATAGTTTTATGAATTTGAAAAAAAAACTAGCAATAAAATACCTTTCAGCTCCACCGTCATCAGTCGAAAGTGAAAGAATATTTAGAACAGGAGGAAATATTTATGAAGCCACAAGAAATAGGTTATCCCTGTGAAAATGGAGAACTGCTAATGTTCTGTCATTTTAACCTTAGAGCTTATTCAAATGAAGTTTAGTTTTCAATATTCTTTAACTACGAAAGTTTTTCAATTTTCATTTAATTATTTTTAATATGTGAATGGTTTGCTATAGGTAAGAAATAGTTATTTACTTTTTTGTTTTATTACTTTGTATATAACACTGGTAAAAATGAAATTTCTTGGACGGGGTTTTGCAATTGATTATTGATGTGCTGATTCCAAAAATGTGATCGGTTTTTGCATGTCACATCGCATTTGTGAGATATTGTGTGTAACACAGATTTGTAAAATTTTATGATTTTTACCTTTTTCAAGAGGGTCTGTCACAATTATTGGGATATATATATATAATATATATATATTATAATATATATATATATATATATATATATATAATATATAATATATAAAATATATATATATATATATATATATATATAATATATATTATATATATATAATTATATTATATATATATAATATATATATATATATATAGTATATATATATATATATATATTAATATATATATATATATATATAATATATATATATAATATATATAATTATATATATATATATATATATATATGAAGGGAGAGAAACAATCGCCAATGATAGGAACATGTTTTGATAGATATATGTTAAACATTTAATACAACTATGAATAAAGAGTAATATGCGGACACAATGGAATTGAATAAAAGAATTATGGGTTTAGTTAATGTAACATACCTACGATGGTTAAGTAACTTTCTCTTTTCGTATACGATCAACTGTGCAGAGCGTCTGGAATATCCCTCATCAAGCTCCAACAATAGTCGGCCATCATATTGATATCCCACTTGTCCTGGTAACGTCCTTCCATGAACTTTAGATCTTGATGGAAGCGTTCACCCTGCTCATCACTAACATCGCCTAGGTTATCCGGAAATTTTCTTAGGTGAGAATGTAAGTAGTGCAACTTTATACTCATTCTACATCCATGAGAGAATGAAAACTGTCTAGCAGTTCCTGTACAATGTTAGTGGTTCTCGGCTTTCCTGTTCCCCAGAAAATTCTGTGCTACATCTAAAAAAGAAATCCGAGCTCTTGCCTCTAACACAGTCATTGTAGTAGCAAAGGCAGCATCACGGAGGAGTGTCCGTATTTGTGGGCCATCAAATATCCCAGCTTTTTTCTTCTCGTCACTCAGACCAGGAAACGTTGAGCATATATAGCGGAAGCATTCACCATCATTGTCCAGGGCCTTCACAAATTGTTTCATCAAACCAAGTTTTATGTGTAGTGGAGGTAAGATGATGTTTTCTCTCTGTACAAGTGGTTCACGTACGATATTCCTGTCACCTGGCGTCAAGGTTTCCATCGTGGCCATTCTCTTTTGGTCCAGTGATCCTTTACCGCCCGGCTGTCCCAATAGCACAGGAAGCAGGGATATTTGGTGAAACCTGCTTGCTGACCGAGCAAAATGTTTACCATTTTGAGGTCGACGCATATTTACCATCCATGTACCAGATATTGTAGCCTCTCCAAAACTGAAGTTGTCTTTGAAGTGGTTCACTTACTACTATATATATTAATTCATCTACTATAATTATACCTGAAGTTAACTATACCTATCACAAATATATATTATATATATAATAATATGGATAATATTCCGAGGTACATACCTGTTTGACCTAGTTGAGTATATGATATTATAACTTAAACGCTATACACTTATAAACTTTATGTCATCTTGGAATATAAGTTGTCAATAAAATACAGATCGACACTATCACCTTGAGCATCGTATGCTGGTGATATATAGTTATCTCCAATTATAATCGAGTAGTAGGAATATGCAACTTATACACTGCAATACCTCTTATTAAATAGGTTATCAATATCTGACTTCTCGCTTTACTAGTATTAATAAAATAGTATCATTTTAGCCATTGGTATATACTACCTAAGTAGTCATTTATTCATAATTGCAACTATCTGAATTACCTCAAACCAGTACTTACAGGACAACTTCTCTAAGGCATAAATCACAACTCATCATACTATACAATAATAATCTTATCAGTTCCATACCCTCTGTATAGTAAATAAGTAGATAACTATTAAATATTAGTGACGTAGTAAACCTTTTACCCGTACTGTAATTTGAGATTGAGTGAATTGAATAATAGACTATCAGTCGCCATGTGGCGAAATATTATGGCATATCTCAAGATGAAGTGAAAAAGCGATGGTAGAACGATTAACTAAAAATTTAACGGCTAGCACTAGGTCTCTGCTAGGAGACCAAAGAAGTAAGATATGACCAGTCAAAGAGAGAAACTCAAGTATTAATAGGCTGCTAAGTAAGGTGATAAATTGAATTATGGCGACATATAACAAGGGAGGGAGAGTAAAGACAGAGATTTCTTGAATGACGAGAGGCACTAAGAGAGTGTTAAGGAAATGGATTAAAGCGCGAGCAACCTGCTCAGGAATAAGAATGGGATGGATGCTTTGATATCTTGTAGTTACAATGAATATCTCTCGTGAGGAGTGGATGGAGATAGCACACATTCGAAATCTGTAGGGATCCATAATAAGAATTCACAGTGTAGGCAAAACGGGATGTGATACCAGACAAGATCCAGTTAATTGAGAAGAAAATATTATGAATTCGTGGCATAGCTGACTTGTGTTGGGTTTGATGTGCAAGAAGGCTACTACGCAGTATCTGATTGTGGGAATTGCACGTTTATTTTAGCAAGGAGGAGTGATATATATGATTATTGTGTTAGAACCATAGAAGATAAACGTTGCAATAAGCACCTTGAGATAACGCAATTTCCAGGCTTTTTTTTGTATAGGTGAATTAGTATCCACTGTGTGTAAGTATTTATTGATCTTTATATAAGATATTCACCACGGTACGAGATTGGTGATTAGGAGTTGGGAATCGTATAGGAACCGAAAACTGTTGTTTTGTGAATAAAAATGCAGATTATATGGAGGGTATCACGGGTTTCCGGAGGGATTGGAGGAGAGCAGTAATAGTTACCCTTATATAAGGTAAGGGAGATAAGGGGGAACTGTTGAAATTAATAGGGGAATTAGTTTATATTTGAGTGTCCGAATAGCAAAAGTGATTTATTCGGTGTTAGGGAAGATATATGCTTGGATTTTTTTTTTTTTTTTCGTCGAAAATTTAAGTCGAGTGACTAAGGACTGATTGGTGAAGAACAAGGTGCGTTTGTGAGGGTAAAGGATGTGTGGATAAAATCTTTACATTGAAGCAAATGATTGAAAAATGAGGGAGAAGATTGAATTGTATTTAGGTTTTATGATTTTGCCACAGTGTATGCATAGGATTAAAGGGAAGCCTATGGCAGGTTGTTAATGATATATTGGTTTGGTGGAGCTTCTGAATGGAATCAAAAGTATGATGATAGTGTGAGGTTTGTGTAAGAATAAATGGTGTTGAAAGTGAATGGTTTAATATTAATAGCGGAGTGAGCAGGGTTGTGTTATGTCTCCTTGGTTATTCAAATTTGATATGGATGGGGTTATGAAAGAATAGAGATGGGGGTGCAGGAAATGGTGTTAGAATGATGGAGGAATGGAGATGAGTGGAGGGTGCCCACCTATTATATGCGGATGATTTGGTTTTGTGTGGCGAATCTGAATTGAGTTTGAGAGGATTGGTAGAGAGATTTGGCAGGGTATGTAAAAGGAGGGGTTTAAAGTAAACGTAGATAAGAGTAAGGTTATGGTTGTGAGTGAGGACAGTCCTCAGTGTGTAGTTAGTTTAGATGGTGAGCAGCTGGAGGCAAGTGTCTGAGTTTAAATATTTAGGTATATGTTGGATGAGAAGGGAACGATGATGCGGGTGAAGTAGGAAAGTTGTGAATGCATTAAGGTGGGTGCATTTAAATCGTTGGTGAATGTAAAGGGACTAATCTTAAGGTGCGCTAGAATCTTGCATGAGGGATATAATATAATATATATATTAATAAATATATATATTATATATATATAAATATATATATATATATATATATATTATATATAAATATATATATAATATATATTATTATATAATAATATATAATATATATATATTATATATATATATATATATATATATATAATATATATATATATTATATATATATATATATATATATATATATTTCTTTCTCTTTCTTCACCTACCTTCTTCTTTGCCCCAAGATTGGGGGTAAGCTCTTTGCCCCAAGATTGGGGGTAAGGTGCTGTACAAGCATCGGAAAAGAAAGCCCAGCCTTACCGCCCCCTCTGTACCATTAATTAGTGAGAGCTCGTCAAGACAGAAAATCCACCCTAGAGCATCATGGGACCGCGACGGACCCTCACTATGTAAAATCGTCAAGTGTAAGGTTTATCCCCTGGCCAGGTGGGCCACAACCAGCCCCCATACAAAAACCCCGCCATTCTCTCTATCATGCACCCTTACTCTCGCCTCTGCCAAACTCACATTTCTTCTCCTCTCAGACATTCGTTCACCGACTCAATCCACTTCTCTTCGGTCTCCCAGCCGGTCGGTTCCCAACACACTCCCCACTATACATCCGCTTAACCAACCGACTTTCATTCATCCTTTCCACATGACCAAACCATCTCAACATACTTTCATTTATTCTCTCATTTACCCCTTTTCTTCCACACACCACTTCTCTAATACGTTTATTTCCTTCTCTTTATTTCAATTCTTCTCACCACCTAGCACACCCTAAGATTGTCCATGAACACATTGAACTTTAGATCTATACTTCTTATTCCAGACCATAGTCTCTCACTCCCATACAATAACACAGGTAACAACATACCCTCATGTAAGACTCTAGCACACTCAATGACTTAGTCCCTTTGCATTCACCAACGATTTAATTGCACCACAACCTTCCTGCCACTTACAACTTTCCTACTACACTCTGCATACGTCCGTTCCCTTCTCATCCAACATATACCTAAATATTTTAAACTCAAGACACTTTTCTAGCCTGTCCACCATGCTAAATAAACTTCACACGTGAGGAGGGCCCTCACTCACAACCATAACCTTACTCTTATCCACGTTTACTTTCAAGCCCCTCCTTTTACACACCCTGCCAAATCTCTCTACCAATCCTCTCAAACTCTCTTCAGATTCGCCACACAGAACCAAATCATCCGCATATAATAGGTAGGCACCCTCCACTCATCTCCATTTTCTCCACCAGTCTAACACCATTTCCTGCCCATCCCCACCTCGAATTCTTTCATAAACCCCATCCATATACAAATTGATAACCAAGGAAGACATAACAACAACCCTGTCTTACTCCGCTATTAAATCCTAAACCAATCACCATGACAACCATTTATTCTTACACACGCTTTCACTATCGTCATACATTTTGATACCATTCAGAAGCCTACAACCAACACCATATATCCCTAACACCTACCATAAAGCTTCCCTATTAACTCTATCATACGCCTGTTGCAAATCCATAAAACCTAAATACAATTTATTCCTCTTCTCCCTCATTTTCTCAATCATTTGTTTCAATGTAAAGATTTGATCCACACATCCTCTACCACTCCTAAACGCACATTGTTCTTCACCAATCAGTCGTCTTCAGTCACTCGACGCACCTTTCGACCAAAATACCAGCATATACCTTCCCTACAATACTCAATAAACTTATTCCCCTATAAAATTTCTTTTTTTTTAAAAAAAAAGTTTTTTTTCCCCCCCTTTATAAATCCCTTTTAACCCCCTTAATATAGGGTACTATTACAAGCTCTCCTCCAATCCCATTGGAAACTATACCCTCTATAAAACGCTTTATACACAACTTCCAAATGCCACTCACTCACCCTTCGCCTCCGTTCTTGATCATTTCACCAGTAATTTCATCTATACCTGCAGATTTACAATTCTATATATATATATATATATATATATATATAATATATATAAAAATATATGTATAATATATTATATATATTAATATTTAATATTTATCTATAAATATATAAATATATATATATATATATATATATATATATATATATATTATATATATATATATATAAAAAATCGCTAAAAAATAATAAAAGAGGTTTAACAAAATGGGAAAAGGATCTTGATGAAGTTTGGAAAAAATTATGTATGAAAACTTTTTCCTGCAAGGTATGTTTGTAATTATTATTGTTGGATCATGTCTATTATCTGTGAGTGAGTTTTATCCATATCGATTGCATGGATCCGAACACATTTTTATTTGATAAAAGTCAAAATAAAACTATTGTAATTAAAGAGCTTCACACCTATAAAAATATTAAAAAAAAAAAAAAAAATTAAATCTATTTAGCCTAACGTAACCTAACATAACCTTACTCAACCTAACCAAACTTATATTAGTGTATAATTTATTTCACTTTCAATTATTTCAATAAATAAATTCCCAACTAAACATGCTGTAATAAAGTTATATAAATATAGGGGGAAATGTTCAATGCACGCTTTTGTACATTTTGTTTGATAACGTAAATTATGAAGAAAAAAAAATTTGACTTCGGCTACATTAGTCACAGATAAAAGACATGAACCTAACTATTTAAATTTTATTTCATTGCCAAAATTTATTTATTTAGAATGTTACTCCACCGAATTTTTTTTCCCCCTTCTAAATCTTAACATGTGAAACTGTTGGAAAAGTTATTCTTTCTCTCGATCCCTTTGAGAATAATAATAAAAAAACAATTACTCTTTCATAAAAAGAGTTGTCCTAAGGTTTGTCTTTTAATCTCAGCTGATGGCGTTACATCCATCTCTAGTCAAAAAATAAGACACAAAAGCTTCTCTCTTTATGACAGCTTTGGTGATTTTATTTCCCTCAGAGATGAAGTAGTTAGATTCCTCCAAAGTTTCCTCTGCAAAATCCTGAAGTATTCATACTCGTGTGACAAACAAAATCTATTTTGTGGATTTTGACCTTTTTATAATTTTTACTTATGTTTGATTACCAAAATTTATTTTTTAATTCACCTGTTAAGATTTAGGAGAAAAAATTCGGTGAAGTAATAATCGAAACAAATAAATTTTGGTAATGAAATAAAATTTAAATTTATTTTTCATGGTATAGTTAAAAGTAAATATAATTTATTATTATTATTATTATTATTATTATTATTATTATTATTATTATTTATTATTATTATTATTATTATTATTATTATTATTATTTCTCCTTTTCTTTATCCTCCCTACGCTTCCCACTAGATGTGGGTAGGGTGCTTACCATGCCTGAAATATGAAGTTAATTAAGAAGAGCATCCATGAAGTAAGTCAAAAGGTAAGCCCCACACACCTACCATCTCCGATTATACTCATAGATGAGAGCCCTTTGCAGTCATATAAATCCGCCTTAGGGCTTCACAAGACGCCAACCGACCCTCACTGTGGTATCTCGTCAATGTAGCATTTATCCCCTTGGGCCAGGCCTACAACCATTCATACCCCTTCACAAAACCCCGCCATTCGCTCCTATTATGCATCTTTCTTCTCTCCTCTGCCAAACTCACATTCTTTTGCTTCAGACATTCCTTTACTGACTCAGTCCACATTTTCTTTGGTCTCCCAGCTGGTCGACTCCCAGCACACTCACCACTATACATCCGATTAACCAACCCACTATCATCCATCCTTTCCATTTGATCAAACCATCTTAATACACTCTCATTGATTCTTCATTTTATCAGTTCTTCTCACACCTAATACGTCCCAAAGATTATTCATCGGAACAGATTACACTTAGATTTTACCTCTTATTCCACACCATAGTTTCACTACTATAGCACAGGTAACAATATACCCTAATGCAGAACCCTAGCGCACTCAAGACTTAGTCCCTTTACATTCACTGAGAATTTAATTGCACCAGCCACCTTTCTATCATTCACAACTTTCCTATTACACTCTTTATCTTCCGTTCCCCTTTTCATCCAACATATAACCTAAATATTTAAACTGATACTTGTTGCAATTGCTCAACATCCAACATGAATTCACAACGCGGGCTCACCTCACCCTCTACCATCACCTTACTCTTACCTACACTTACTTTCAAACCCCTCCTTTTAAACACACTACCAAACCCCTCTACCAATCCTCTCAAACCTTCTTCAGATTCGTTACACAAAACCAAATCATCAGCGTACAATAATCATGGCACCTTACATTCTCTTCCGTTCCGTTCTTCATCAGTCTAACACCCCCTCCCCCACTATTAATTCTTTAATAACCCCCATCCATATACAAATTAAATAGACATTGAGACATTGCACATCCCTGCCTCCCTCCACTAAACCATTCACTTTCCATTCCATTTATTCCTACACAACCTTCACAATCATCAAACATACTTTTGATTACATTCATAAGCCAACCACCAACACCATATATGACTAACATCTGCCATAATGATTCCCTATTAATTCTGTTAAGCGCTTGCTGCAGGTCCATAAAGCCTAAATATAATTTATCCTTCTCATTTTTTTCAATGTAAAAATTTGATCTAAACATCCTTTACCACTTCTAAATGCAACGTGTTCTTCACCAATCAGTCTCTCAGTCAGTCGAAGCACTCTTGCAACCAAAATTACAGCTTATTTCTTCCCTACAACACTCAATAAACAAATTCTCCTATTGTTCCTAGTTCCCCTTATCTCCCTTATCCTTATATATAATAATAAGGATACCATTACTTCTCTTCTATAATCCTTTATAACTATACCCTCCACAATCGCTTTGTTACACGAACTTTCATATGTAGTCACTCATAATGTCGCCTCCAATTCTTGATCATTTCACTAGTAATTCCATCTTTGCCTGCTGATTCACCATTCTTCAACTTTCTCACTCTCCCTAATACTTCATCCTCAAAATATTTATTGCTTCTCACACTTCAAGCTCATATGCATTTACTATCACCTCTTCATTACTGTCAATGTTATGCAGATTTTCTAAATGTTTCCTCCACCCTTTCCTGACATTCATATTTCTCTTTTCATTATTTTATGAAGATTCCCTTTATACTCTCTTCCTTAACCTTTCGTTCTTCATTCCAGTATAGCTTCATATTCCCTTCATATTCATCCTCCTTCCAAACTGTTCATTTACCCCGGTTTTCCTCCTACTTATGCAACTTTTAGTTTTCCTTTTTTCCTCTTTATATTTCCATACACCTTTCTTTCAAAACTTTATCATTTGCTTTTTGCACATTAAACCACGCCTCTTTCTTACTTTTAACCACTTGCAATACCTCTTCATTCCATCACTCACTGTTGACATTCTTACTTCTTATTTTAGCACACCCACATACTTTTCTTGCGCTTCTAACATATTTGATCAGTTTCATCCTGTTCATATTCAACTGATTTATTTGCAAGTGCTGTCTCATACTTTTCCTTATAATCTTAATCAATTAACTTCTCACTTTAAATTCTCCCTACTTCCATCCTTATCTCTTTTCTCCATCCATGCCTCTACTAACTTGATCTTACAAATTATTATTTATTTATTATTATTATTATTATTATTATTATTATTATTATTATTATTATTATTATTATTATTATTTTTATTATTATTATTATTATTATTATTATTATTATTATTATTATTATTATTAATGGATATTCTACTGGTTATTCGTATTCTTATGTTGAAGCTTGCAATTGTTTTACTAGTATACTAATTCTATTTGTTATATTATTTTAGAATGGTAATGGTAAAAGCTCATCCAAAACCTCAAGAATAAAATCTGTAGAGGAACTACATTCAGTGGTTATGCCAATTATGAAAATGAAATTCAAGATCAACCCTTCAGATGCTCCTCCAATTACAGCAGTACATGTTTACAAGCAAGAAGTTAAAGAGAAAAAGGGTAAAAATATTACTTATTATGATGCCCTGAGGCGAGTGAAAGAACTAAGCAAAATAGAACAGACTGCACTTCAAGCTAAAGCAGAGAAAAATAAGGTTGAATTTGTAAATAATCTGAAGTCTTACGTTGAATCTTTGTCAGAGGATAGTAGGAGTATATTTTTGGGCCAGAATCGACGTCGTTTTATGAAGGAATTGAAAGAAGACGTCTTTGAAAATGATTTCCCGGACTCCAAATATCCTATTTTTGTCCAGCAAAATAACTGTAAAGAAGAAACAATCAAAAAAGAAATTGTTTTGCCAGAGAATCAAAGAGTTACTAAAATTAAAAAACCAGACAATTTGCAAAAAAACTTGTCCAAAAATATAGAATCGTCAATTTCAGAAATTTTTGATAATATTGATCTTGAAGATCTTAAATCGAGATCATATATAAAAGCAAAACGCAAATCTAAGATCAATGGCAAAAGTAAAAATGAAAAGATTGATAAAAACAATAACAGTCCTAAGAAGGGTAAAGACGACAGCAGTATCAAAGTCAAAAGGATAAAAGAAGAAAATGCAATGGAAATATCCAAGGAAAGATCCAAAAGAAAGAGAAGCAATTCTCCGTCTGAAAGTAAGAAAAAACGCAGGAAATTGAATGACGATGAAGGAATTTCAATGGTGAAAATTGACCCAGATTTTGATGATTCTGAGGAAGAAGATTTCAACCTTACTAACGTCACACAATTTTTAAATTCTATAGAAATTGTAAGCTATATATATATATATATATAATATAATATAATATATATATATATATATATATTATATATATATATATATATATATATTATATATAATATAATATATATATATTATATATATATATATAATATATAATATATAGTATTAATATATATATATATATAAATATATCATATATTAATTTATATATATTATATATATATAATATAATATATATATATATAATTATATAATATATATATATATATATATATATTATAATTATATATATATATAATTATAATTATATATATAATATATATATATATATATATAATATATAATATATATATATATATATATTAATATATATATATATTATATATTATATATATAATATATATATATATAGATATACAAGGGTTCACACTTTCTGGAAAGGCAGGGAAGGTCAGGGAAAGTCAGCGGAAAAAAAAAATTTGGTCAGGAAAGTCAGGGAACGTTGTTTTTAAGATATTTGTTTTAATTATGAAAAACTATCTCTTGAAATCCCAAAAAAATCAGGGAAATTTTAAAATTTCAAAACATATGGAAGAAAGATCCAATGCATGGACCAAGTTGCATATTTTGATATATTTTTTTTTCCTTACTGTATAATTGTGGAATAAGAGATGTATTTGATTTAAGTGAATGAAAAGGCCTTGGGCGAGGAATGACTTTCCATAAATATACTTCATCCTGTTTCTTTATATTTTTAGTTCACTATTTAACATCTTTCTTTCCTATTCTGTTTCATAGAGGTTGTTCGAAATTCATCCGTTTGATTGAAGGTGATTGGTGTATGGATGTGTTTTAGACTGTATGAATTATGACTTAATCTCTTTATATCTTTTTCTTTTTAGGATTTTTTAATTTTAAGGTGATTTTTTTTTTTGTTTTGAGGTTTGAAGAAGTGATTTGGATTTTTGCTGCAGTTGGAAGGTATTTATTATTTATTTATAAATGATTTCACAACAAACAAACCTAACCTTTAACGACCAGTGGTGGACGTTTCAAAATGAAACCCACAGTTTTATCAGTGGTTGGGTAAAGGACCTGATAGTTTCAAAGGCATACTGTAAGTATGTAAAAAGAACTTTGATCTATCTAACATGGGGTATGCCAAGCCGAAGTTTCACATTCAAGAATGGAAACTCATTTGGAATTTTATCAAAACTCAGCAGGGACCAACCATCATTGAAAACTTTTTCGTTACGTGTTTCTAATAATACAATTATTAGTGAAAGTGTGTGCACTAAAATTAAAAATTATGCCATTCCATCAGCTTCTAATCATTACTCAACCGATGTGTAAATGCACCTGATGCTTCTATTAATAACCAACCAAAACCAGATTATCAATCAGTTTCATCTTTTGCCATTAAGATTGATGTTAAAACAGGATTCTGAAATAGTATGGCATTTAAAAGGTGATTGGTGGATTGATAAAATGTCTTCTAAACTCGAATGTGCCAGATATAGGGGGAAAACATTTAAATTAATGTTCCAGATAGTAAGGTAGCTTCAAATTTTAAAATGGGCGGCCGATGAAATGTAAATATGCGATTAACCATGGACCTGCCTCCCTTATCATTTCTAGAAAGCAAAAGCCCACAATACACACTACTTTGCAGTGAAGCTCATTCCTACCCTTGAATTAAAAATTCAAAATATTTTGGATGTGATTGTCTTTCTAAGAAGACTTGATTAGTTTTTTTCTTCTATAGTACCTGGAAATCAATGTTATGTGGAATTGCTGCAAATTTATTAGATTAGGACTGATATTTTCGCATGAAAATGGGACAGTGGAAGGAGGGTTTTTCTATTTAAATTAAGAAATTTTAGGGAAAATCTGAAAGAAACATAGTCTGATTTCTCAAAGAACATTGTCCACAATGCTATAAGATCTCATGCAAAGTATTCATTAAGTTTCCTATCACTCAATTAAATGTTGACAAATGCTAAGCAGCTGCCAGTAGGAGATAATGAAGAACATTCTCAAAGAGTCCAAAACAGAACAAGAAGAAGAAGAGAATAAAAAGGTTGAAAAAAGAAAAATTATTCACACATACCAATAAATAAATGAACAGAGAAAGATGTTAAAACTGAAAGCGTTGACAGAGAAGACGCTATAAAATCAAATTCAGATGCTTGAGAAGAAAAAGTTACCTAAATCTCCCCATTAGAAACTTTTGTGATCACAGTGCGACGTAGTTCAACCTAGTTCCATTAATTGTAAGCTTTTTAATAAGCTTGCTTTACTAACTGACACATTGCTGACCTTTTTTGCGACATTATAGAAAATGTGCGTTTGACGGCTATGAGGAAGGTATAGGCTGATTACTAAAAAATAAAATATTTTTTTAAATTCATCCATGATGATGAACAGTTTTCTAAAGTAAATTTCAATAATTTAATGTATTGACTGAGTAAATAGGGTGCAATAATGATTAATAGATATTTTTATACGCCAAAAATAACGAACACGCTGTTCAGGGAAAATTTGCAAATTTGTGGTCAGGGAAGGTCAGGGGAAAGTCAGGAAAAGAATTCAAATCAAAATTTCAGTGTGAACCCTGATATATGATATATATATATATATATATATATATATATATTTATATATATAATATATATATATATATATATATTAATATATACAATATACAACATATATAATTTAGATTTTTATGTATATATATACTTTTCATTATCTATATATATTATTATAGCTATATATTTGTTACGTTCGAAATAATAATTTTAATTTAATTTTTAAATTTATTTAAATATATATATATATATATTATATTATATATATATATATATATATATAATATATATATATATATATGTAGCGCGGGAAGTGATCGTCCACGAAAGCGTCACTTCCCAGAAAATTGTGTCTTAAGAAAAAGAGAGAACAATGAAAAAATAACTTTAAATTTAAATAAAAATCCAATTCACTATCTTAGATAAATACCTTCAAAGCGTCATAAATAGTATCTGAGTTGGTAGTTTCGCTTGAAAGTAGCGTAGCTCTGGTTTTTATTCTTCAGATAACCAATGGTAGAGGCGACTTTGCCTACCGGGGGGTAGTGTCGCTGAACCCAAGTATTAGCGCGGGCAACCACGTAAACTTGGGGGTGAGTTATTCTCAGTGACGCCGATGTAGTTGTAATTTAACTCATTAATTGACACTCTCGCAATTATTTATCAATTTATAAATCCAGGTATTGTAGATAGATGAAAAGGCTCAAAGAAAGATCAGGAAAGTAGTATAGGTTTAATAAAATAAGCGAATAAGCAATTAAGCAATTTGAGCAAAACAAATTATATAAAGAATAAGCAATTAAGCAATTTGAACAAAACAAATGATATAAAAAATAAGCAATTAAGCAATTTTAGAAAAACAAATTATATACATTTACTGACTGAACGTCGAAGAATTAAACTAAACTGGTTTGCGCAGCGAAGCTAAGAAATAACCAAACAACGAACATGAAAGTCGTAGAAGTGTGGATATTACGTAAGTATAATTAAATAAGTTTCACTTATCTTTTACAATAAGATTTCTTCTCTTTAAAGATGTATATGAGTATATAACTGATATAAATAGGTTTCCAATTCCCATATAAGTAGAAAGACAGAACTCAAAGAACAGGTTGAGTTTCAGGAATTTAACTCAAAGGATCGAAAAGCACGTCCAGAATTCTATCCAGGATCAAAAGCCAAAGATCAAATCCAGCCCAAAACCAAGTTTTGAAAAACCAAGTTCTGAAACCAAGCTCTGGAACCCTAATAAATAAATGATTTACAGAATTATAATTTATCCATCTTTAACCTAAATAACTTAAATTACTTTAACAATCTTAACATCCCAATTCCTTACCCTTTTTTATGTTAATAAAAATTTCTACAAGGGGCTCGAACTCTTCTTCCAAATAATCCTGTTTGTGACTTCAGATGGATTTCGAATATTTACATTGCATGAAAGTCTGTAAATATATTGTTTACATTATAGAATTATTACTGGAGTGATGACATCGTTGAGACAACATTATTATTATTACATCAAGTTAAGATTCATGGAAGTTAATAAGATGATTTAATTAAACTCCCACCTGCACTGGTGAAGTATCCAACTTGTGCAGTATCTTTCAGAACGTCAAGACAGTTAAACATTTCAATGCTTTAGAAAGCAATTTCACATACAGAATATTTCATGAATTATTAAGTGAACATTAATAGTTCAGAACAGAAATTTACTAAGTATCATTAAAGAATTCAAAACATTAAATAATTAAATACGTCTCAAGGAATTCTGGAAATAATAAGATTCAATATTATATGTTCTTTCGAGCCAATTTGGTAATTAATGTCTAATAAATAAATAACAAATAAAAATAACACTGATGATAATATAAAATATGATATACTTTAATATACACTCCAGTATTGGCTCTAGGTTCAGACTGAGAAATCATAGGAAAGACTCCCCTTATATTCCCGCCCCACTAAAATTTAAGCCCCCCCCCCTTTAAAAGTTTCACCCAGTGAAAAAAGGGTGTAGCAATTACTGGAGGGTTGATAAAAGTAACATTTTTGAATGCACAAACCAGTGAATAACAACAACAATAAGAGAATTTCAAGTATTTACAATTTTCCAAAATCAGATGAACAAAATTTACGTATAAGATGTCGAATCCTCAAACCAATATAACACAATGTATATTAGGGGTCATGAAAGACTCGGTACCAGATTCACACATTGACAAAGTTCTTCCAGATAAGTAAGCAACGAGTGTATAAAGTATATTACGTTTTAGGAACTGTTTCTCTGAACGAAACAATGAAATTTCCGAAGATCCGATAGCAAGAAGAAGTGGCATATTGAATATTGCCTTTATATAATCAATGAACACCAAAAGAAATATAAAAAGACAAACAAGCACGAGAGAGTCAAGAGAGTTAAGAATCCCACTCCCACTCAGTACCTGTCAAATATAAATATCATGATTACTTACATGTACGAATATAAATTTATTTACATGACATTTTTTTATATTTAATTAAGACCTATCTAAATGATTCCTAAGATAAGACATCGACTCAACCCAACCTCTATACATTACAATATATATAATATTATAATATATTAACCTGAGAGGCTGCTGTATATACCATGTTTGATGCGGTATAAGAAATAATTAAAAGGCTCTCCTCAATATTTACATATATGCATGCATAAGTGCAAATATTTTTAGAGAGTCATTAAATAAGCATATGTAAACATGATGCTTATTTATACCATAGTTGAAGTTCAACGAAGACCTCTTTAGCATGCAGAACCTCTTTGATGGGAACGCTAGTCTAGGAAAGTGGATTTCCAAAATTTCCGTTAACAATAGCTAAGCTGAAATAGGAATTTCTAACCTTGGTTTCTCAGACCATGTGATCATGACAGAGTCGCCAGGTTAGGGTTAGTACACGAAACAAATAAATAAATAAATAAATAAACAAATGAATAAATAAATAAATAAATGAATAAGTAATAATAATGAGAATTACTATGAAATCATAAGATTTTAACCTCAATTTTAATGCTCTTCGTATTGAACTTTTGTTTTGCATCCAGTTTAACCATACTTGGTCATTAGTTAACCCCAGAATTTATCAACCCCAGGTTCATTTAACTATCAGAAAAACATTTTCTATGTTCTCTATGAATCGAGAACTTCATAATTTTATTTAAAATCTGATTAGACAAAACAAAACAAATTTTTAGGTTAAGAAAAAAGAATTTTCAGGAAAGAAAATAGAAATTATTTGAGACTTTCTAATTAAATAAAACTTTCTTTTCAAAGAAGAGATGAACGTCTTCGCTGGTGCAAATATTCTAAAGGTGTTGACATCACATTAGGATATTCAACAGGTGGACCCATACGTCGGGTATGAGGACGACTTTGAAAAGCCTCTATATCTTCCCGACTAATTGGTAACATAGCCAAAGAACTATCGTTCAGTTGTACATTAGTGGGATCCCCAATAACTTCACCCACAATTTGCAAAGAGGGCGGAACGAAATCCTCGGGTGGAGAAATATCAGGAGGTTCGATAAGAACATCCCAGATATTGGGGCTAAAACCATAGAACTCTGTATCTCGGGAACTACTTGAGTTTCCAAAATCCAACGAGTTATTCCTGTTGTTTTGAGTCAGGAAAGTCTCATGGTCAGGAATACTATTTAAGTTTTCTGAGGAGTTCGTCGACCACTCTAGATGAGGCCGTTCCCTAAAATATGATTGATTTAAAGAATTATTTTCCATTTCAACAGTATAAGTCCTGTTGACATTACCCAGAACTGGAAATGGAGAATTGTTATCTTCCACAAATGAAGACGTAAGAACTGAGGGATACTGGAACTGCAAGGGGTAATCATGTGCATATAGGTCATGATAATCTAGAGAAGGTGTCTGAATGCCACCACTAGTGACAATCACTGAATTAGACGTTATAGTGTCAGATACATGTACAGGTATACTGACGCCAGACACGTTAACAGGTACAACGGGACTTACAGACTCAGGAACAACAAAAGAATCCACTATAGATGAAGGAATCTCCACAGGAGGCGTTGAAAACCTAACAGTAGGTATAGGGGATTGAATTGGACTGGGAACCATATCAGGAACCACATCAATGGAAGGACCCATCTCCTCAACTCTATGTAATTCCATTTGCCCAATTTTGGCAGTTAGATCAGGTAAGTTGGAAAAGATATCCAAAGCTATAGGATTAAAGAACAAAAATCCTTCAAAATCTGCATCCTCATCCTCAATGTGATCCATACCAGTATCAAACAAGAAAGCTTCAGAGCCTGATCCCGTTGTTTCGGTTGGGGTACAACTAGCTTCCGAGACAAGGTCTGACACAACCGACGCATCATCCTCCTCGACCAATTCATCCTCTTCCGAAAAAAACTTCTCACTGAGTTCCTTATTCCGACTGAGATATTTCCTTAAATAATTCGGAATGTCCACCCACCCCCTCAGGTGAGAGAAGTGGACCTTCTGCAATCTATCAGAAGGGGTGTTAAATCGTCTGATAGTATATGTAACCCTATTAGAATTCACCTCCTCCACTATGAATGGTCCTTCCCATTTGCTCTTAAATTTCATAGTTGTGCTAGGACCTGTCCGAATAACCTTACGAGCAACCTTTTGTCCCTTCCTAAATGGTTTGAAATTAGCGCTCCCTTCCTTCCAGTATTGAGGGAAGGTGTGGATTGGAACATGTGACTTCTGTAATAAAAAATCAGAGGGAGACATTCCCAATGAACTATGGGAAGTATTGTTGTATATTAGGACTGATGATGATAGTTCCTCATCCCAATTTGCTGGTTGTTCAAGGACTAAACATTTCAATATCTGGATTAGACTACGATTAAAACGTTCACACACCCCATTACTAGAAGGATGGAGTGGTGACGTTCGAATATGCTTGATATTATGATCATGCAAAACCTGTTGAAAAACCTGGGACGTAAACTCTGTGCCATTATCAGTGAGAATTCGATTAGGAACTTTAGGGAGGAATGGCAATATATGATGTTTGAACACCCGTGACACAGTCGGACTGGATTTATCAGCAATTGGAGTTACTGCTACCCACTTTGAAAAGTGGTCAATAAATACAACACAATATTTATTTCCTTTATAAGTTCTAGGGAACTGGAGCAAGTCCATCGCACATAAGTCGAAGGGACTATTGGCCAAGATTTTCAACATCGGTGGGGTGACATTTGATGAAAAAGTCTTCTGCATTTGACACACAGGGCAACACCGCACCACGTCCGAAATGACCTGATTGACCCTTGGGTGCCAAAACTGTTTATACACCAATTGTACCATCTTGTTTCGCCCGATGTGAGCACATGAACTGTGTAAATTTAAAACTATATGCATTAATAAATCTAATGAGATGAGATACAGCATAATTCCATGTTAGTTCTAAAATACAATATTTCATTTTCACAAATGATTTGATTCTTGAATGCTCGGTATTGTTTATTTACTAACTCCCAGTTCAATGGAGGAACTGATCTTCTGAGACCTTTCAATATGAATCTAAGGGTACGATCATGTTTTTGGTCGTACACGATATCCAAGTCATCAATATTTGGAGCAACTACGGATATGTGTTTGATTGAAATGGGTCTCTCCTGCAACGTCGATTTCCTGGACAATCGTATCCCATCTGCAACAACAGTTACTTTCTTCCCATTTAATTGAATCAATTGGTGGCGAGCCATATCTGGTAGCAGATGGTTTTCTCTAAGCGCACTCGTCCCAAGTATTAGTGTGTGATCTGACATATATTGTTGGGGGACAACAAAATAAGCAGAAGGCTCACTAGAATATCCTGATTGAAAATTCAACTTTAATTCTACATACTGTGTAATTGGAATTCGCCCATCCTGACCGAACCCACTTATAGCCTTGACTCCAGCGTCCACGGAAGGTAAAACAATTTTGTTTTTCCCCAACAAATGAATAATTTCTGAGCTGACTAAATTTACTCCAGCCCCGCTATCTATTAAACAATCGAAGAGGGGGGACTTCTGATCATCGAGAGTGACATAAACCATCAAAGGTTCAATGTCAGCCTGACAGAGATTGATAGCAACAATCATGTCTTCTTCTATCTCCATATATGAATCTACAGGCGAAGGATGAGTATCATTGATTTCTGAGTCTTGAGTGAACTCTTTCTCCACCGGATGACTCAATTCCGTGGAGACTAACGGTTTAACGTCTGCGAATACGACCCACTGTTCTTTTCTCTTACACCCCTGCAGTGACCCTCATAATGGGATTTATGACAATCCTCACAAGGGTCCAAATATAACCGCTGAGGCTGAGGCTCATTAGCGTGATCGTGAAGGTCCTCCTGGTTCGGTAAAGAACCATGTTCATAATTCTGAGAAGAAATTTTCTTTACTTTACCAGAGTAAGGTTTCCCAGTAGGAAGCCGAGGGGAATGATCTGGTTTACATTCTACTATTTTTGGACCACCCTCGTTTCTCAATGGATATTCTTCATTATTCCGAGGAGGGGTCTTATACGGGCACTTCATCCCTGGATGTGGGCCTTGACAAAAAGGACAAACAACCCTGCTATTATTCTTCGGAGGGGACCAGGGAACCGAATTGTATGCGCGACATTCTGCCCGTATGTGTCCTTTCTTCTTACAGTAGTTACAAATACCTAGGTATTTGTAACACTCCCTCATTCGATGGCCACGTTTCTCACAGTATTCACATACCATAGTCTTCCTATCCTCACCATCACTATCTGAACCAAAATCCTTCCCATGATAATTATTTGTACGAGTCTGAGTGGGAACGTACTTTGGTGGAGGACTGCGTCGATTGTCCCGGTAGTATCTACTACCTGACGACTTTTTCGTGGGGCTATGACTATATGACTGAGAAGAATGACGTTTATCATGAATTGACTTATTTTTCTGACGTTTATCTTCCCTAACCTTCAAAGTATCTTCCCAATTAGGATATACTGTGTCTATTTGAATTATAGAATCAACAGTCTCATTCAAATCATCCTTCTTTTTATCAGATCTCCTATGATATCGGAACTGTTCTTTTTCAATCGGCTCGGAAGGAGCCTGAGATATGGAATTAGAGAAAGTAGTATTGGTTTCATCTAATGAGTCTGCATAGTTGACAATTTTTTCCCATGGAGTTCTACTAATGCCATCTACCTCCTGCATTTTTATGTATTCTCGCACACTCCGTTCAATATATGGGGGTAAACTGCAAAGAAAAGCAGTACGCAACGATTCATGCTGACGCATGTCTAACCCCTTGTAAGCTCTGCGAGCTAGTCGCTCTAATCTAAGTGCAAACATTCTGATAGACTCACCATGATGTCGACGAACTGTATGATACCTCTGAAGTTGATATGCTTCTTTCCGTTTCTCTTCACCCCCCTGGTACCATTGAATTAAGGCATCTCGGACAGAGAAATAATTCCTATCATCCTTGACTAATAGTTGATATAACTGTAAGAAACTGCCCTCCAATTGACGACCTAAAAGCCGCAACCATTGTCGAGGGGCATTTGGGTAATGCAAGCTACAATATGCTTCAAAATCACCCAAATAGATCATGAAGTCTTGATCGGCCTCATACTTGTATTTACCCGGGTCTACAACTTTCAAGCGCTGACTGTTCTTGAGAAGTTGTGTCAGTAGGGCAACTGCTTCAGTAAGCATATCTAAATGATTTTTAATCTGCTGACCAGTATATAAAGGAAAATCTGGGAGATTTGATCCCGAAGAACTCTGGTTAGGTTGAGACACAGTCGGAGGCTGAGATTGAAAAGTAGGCTGTAACAACGGCCTATTTTGAGCAGCAGACTGAGGTAAGACACCATAAGTACAGCCCAGGTTAGGTTGAACCAAGTTATGGGATCCAAAGTTAGGATTCGTGGTATACCCACTTCCTTGTTGAGCCAAGGGAAGTTCTACCGATAATGGTCTTCTATCTGAAGTATCCACAAACTGAGCCAGTGGAACATTAGAGGTTCCTAACTGAGTTGTTTGAGACTGAGGGTCTCTAATATCCTCTGGTTGTATAAGACGACCAGTATACCTATGTGAACAACCTAATGGTGGTTCTTTTACAGGCTGTGATAAATTAATTTTACTAAGATGATCTAATTGAGCCAGAGAAGTGTCTGACATCAACTTATCTCTTTGTTCTTGATGAGCTAACTGCTCCTCTACAATTTTCACATCTTTTTTAAATTTAGATATAAGATCTTTTACCAACGTAGGGGGTAGTATTGAATCAGAAGGTGCCTTAGACAGCTCCTGTATAATATCCCCTCCATCTTCAACGTCTATAAGGTTTTTAGATTCCGATCGTCGTGATTGACGGGAATCTAATTCATACATACTATGTGCTGGGGCCCCGGATGCATTATCAGCATCCGTAGGTATTTTTACCTTTGGATCCTCTTCTGAATCCGATTCCAAATATTTTTGCGATTCCGAGGTCTGGGAATGAGCCATGTCTATACAATAATTTACTACCTAAATAAATAAACTATACTTCTCCTATGAATCGGAGAAAAACCAGTTTAGCATAAAATAAATCGAGTAATTGCAAGAAAGCTGTGAAGACGCAATGAACAAAATCACCCGAAAGCGCGGCCACCCGAACCAAAGACTTAGGTCCCTGTTCGGGCGCGGTTGATGAATCTTGGGTAATTGCTGTGTAGCGGGAAGTGATCGTCCACAGAAAAGCGTCACTTCCCAGAAAATTGTGTCTTAAGAAAAAGAGAGAACAATGAAAAAATAACTTTAAATTTAAATAAAAATCCAATTCACTATCTTAGATAAATACCTTCAAAGCGTCATAAATAGTATCTGAGTTGGTAGTTTCGCTTGAAAGTAGCGTAGCTCTGGTTTTTATTCTTCAGATAACCAATGGTAGAGGCGACTTTGCCTACCGGGGGGTAGTGTCGCTGAACCCAAGTATTAGCGCGGGCAACCACGTAAACTTGGGGGTGAGTTATTCTCAGTGACGCCGATGTAGTTGCTAAATACTTGTATGTCAAAGCTCCAATTAATTATTTATCAATTATAAATCCAGGTATTGTAGATAGATGAAAAGGCTCAAAGAAAAGCATCAGGAAAGTAGTTATAGTTTAATAAAATAAGCGAATAAGCATTAAGCAATTTGGACCAAAACAAATTATATAAAGGAATAAGCAATTAAGCCAATTTTGAACAAAACCAATGATAATAAAAAATAAGCAATTAAGCAATTTTAGAAAAACAAATTATATACATTTACTGACTGAACGTCGAAGAATTAAACTAAACTGGTTTGCGCAGCGAAGCTAAGAAATAACCAAACAACGAACATGAAAGTCGTAGAAGTGTGGATATTACGTAAGTATAATTAAATAAGTTTCACTTATCTTTTACAATAAGATTTCTTCTCTTTAAAGATGTATATGAGTATATAACTGATATAAATAGGTTTCCAATTCCCAATATAAGTAGAAAGACAGAACTCAAAGAACAGGTTGAGTTTCAGGAATTTAACTCAAAGGATCGAAAAGCACGTCCAGAATTCTATCCAGGATCAAAAGCCAAAGATCAAATCCAAGCCCAAAACCAAGTTCTGAAACCAAGCTCTGGAACCAAGCTCTGGAACCCTAATAAATAAATGATTTACAGAATTATAATTTATCCATCTTTAACCTAAATAACTTAAATTACTTTAACAATCTTAACATCCCAATTCCTTACCCTTTTTTATGTTAATAAAAATTTCTACAAGGGGCTCGAACTCTTCTTCCAAATAATCCTGTTTGTGACTTCAGATGGATTTCGAATATTTACATTGCATGAAAGTCTGTAAATATATTGTTTACATTATAGAATTATTACTGGAGTGATGACATCGTTGAGACATTATTATTATTACATCAAGTTAAGATTCATGGAAGTTAATAAGATGATTTAATTAAACTCCCACCTGCACTGGTGAAGTATCCAACTTGTGCAGTATCTTTCAGAACGTCAAGACAGTTAAACATTTCAATGCTTTAGAAAGCAATTTCACATACAGAATATTTCAGTGAATTATTTAGTGAACATTAATATTCAGACAGAAATTTACTAAGTATTCATTAAGAATTCAAAACATTTTTAAATAATTAAATTACGTCTCAAGGAATTTCTGGAAATAAATAAGATTCAAATATTATATGTTTCTTTCGAGCCAATGCGTAAATTAATGTCTAATAAATAATAACAAATTTAAAAATAACACTTTGATGATAATATAAAATATGCATATACTTTAATATATATCCAGTATTGGCTCTACGGTTCAGACTCAGAATGCATAGGAAAAGGACTCCCCTTTATATATATATATATATATATATATATATATATATATCATATATAATATAATATATTATATAATATATATATAGATATAATATATATATATATATAAAATAAAAAAAACTACCTTTTAACGCGCTTTATCCCCTATGCTGCGGGTGTTAACACGGGGGACCACAGGAAATCGAACTTTAAGGCCGGCTATCCCAAACAAGCGCCACCAACGTGTTCGCAGTCGAGTTTTAATTCTTGCCCCCAGCTAGATAAAACTCAGAGAGAAGGTTGTGAGGATTATATATATATATATATATATATATATATTATATATATATATATATATATATATATATATAGATATTATATATATATATATATATATCCCACCGCTGTTCTAGTTACCTTGCAGTTGCGTGGGCTGGTGCTCTCTGGATACTGTTGGGCCGGGATATTACTGCCCTACAGTGTCCTAGAGCGGAAAAACGACTTTTTTTATTTTTTTTTTTTTTTTTTTTTTTTTTTTTGAATTCCCACCATAATTTTTGTATTAAGGTTGCCCTCCCCTTTCCCATCACAGCCCCATGGGGCCATCAGGTGCCTCTTCCCGCATGGGTTTGCAGTTCACCCCACACTTTCCTCCCCGCTGGATGAGGGTACCGGTGAAAACCGCCGTCATTTAAGCTTCACCTCTGACCGGCGCGCGCCAATTGTAAGCGGAACCTGAGCCCTGGCTAACCACTGGGAAGGCTGTCGGCACTTTGTGTGTATAATCTCGAGTTACGCGAAGACTTTAGGTGCCGTGTGCTCGTACGACGGGTGGGCCACCCATGCTAAAGTTCGGAGGATCTTCCGAGACAACATCCACAGCCCACCCTACGGGGTGTGGTCCGGGGTGGTTGTGTGGGGTCTCTGGACTGTGGACCAAGCTGCGGAGAAGAGGAGTTACCCTTCCTTATGAAATAAAGCCTTTTCCAGCCCATCCTGTTATTTTACGTTTATATCTCATTTTCATTATTGTTATGCTGTTCATCCATGGGAGACGAAGTTTGTGTAAATTTTTTTAGGGAAAAGCTTTTAAATGAAATAACGTGTTTAAACAAAGGTGGGTCAAACAACATCAACAACAATTACGCATCTGTCCAGGTACCCAGCGCTGACCCTACACCGCCGTCCCTACTACTTCGTAGACCTAGTACCTATTCCTGTACTTCCTTCTCCTACACCTGAGGGTCCTTTGCAAAATTTCACGATTTCGTCGACCAGCAAACCCCGAACACCCCAGGTGCCCCAACGGCCCGAGCAATCCCGTAAAGGTGCCCCTCGTAACAGTCGTACTCATTCGTTTACCCCATACGCTGCACCACCCCCTCCAGGAATGCCAGCAGACATGTCATTCCCGCATGCATTACATACTGCCGATCCACTTACCCTTTTTCCCCCCCCCCAAAGCTACTTACTAGAATACAGAATCATTCTTCTCAGTAGGGCACTTGAAAAAGTCCTAGGAGGTTGAAGACCCTCCAGTCACATTGATGGGGAATGGGTCCATTCTCGTAAAAAAGCTGCCCCTATCAAAGTGCCATTCTGTCATCCTTAAAACGTCTCTCGCAAATATTCCTTATTTCTACTCCTGATGAAAAAGAAACACATCTAAAGGCACATTTATTGTTATGAACAGAAAAACGAAGATATAGCTGTCATTTTGGAAAGAACTCCAACAGAAAAGATTTTCCGTTACAAACGTTTATAGATTTCCCCCTCGCCGGGAAACTCCTGACAAAACAAATCCCCGTTTACTGCTTGACTTTTAATACCCCTTATTCACCTTCAAAAAGGTCAAAATTAGGGTTCACAAGTCACAGTGTTCGCCACGTTTATCCCTCGACCCAGACGTTGCCTTCAAATCGTCCAACGGTTTGCCGTTCATTCCCGAAAATACTGTGAGGGACAGGATTGACATATGCCCAATCTGCGGAGAATTATTTCACACACCATTGTGAAAATACCCCTAATTGCAGAAACTGTAAAGGACCCCACAATGCTTCTTCTTTCAAATGCCCCGTCTTACCTGTTTGAACAGGAGGTTTATGAGCTACTGTTTACCATACATAAATTGAACCAGAGAAGATGCTATTTCGCAGCTCAAGGAAAAATTACCAGACAAATCAAAATCAATTCTGACGCCACAATTACATCTTGCCCCCCACGCCTCCGCGTTGTTAATCCGCCAACACAAAACAAAAACCCTATTTTTCCTAACAGAAATCCACACTTCTACAAAATCGATTGAAACACAAACATGTATTCAACTTGTCTACCTGTACTGCCCACACTTAACCAACTTCGCAAGAGCTATAAAAAGCAGCCCTATTAGTTCATCTCCCCGTGCCAAAAAAGCTAAGCAACAAGGCCGTATTCTGAGTACTTAACTCTCAACAAACTTGCAATGAAACTAAGCTGGCTCATCCAATTACAAAATTGCGAAAACATTTCCTGCCAAGACACACTGTTCCCATACTCACCAAATGGGTTCACCAAACTTATGCAAGAGGACCGTCTCTTTGTCCCTTAATTCGCCTCCCACTATTACTAAAATCCCTTGGAAAAGATGTTTCGAAACACAACAGAAAGAATAGTCGCCAAGCTTAAGTTAAATAGTTAAAAATATAAAGAAGGTGAAGCAGTAAAACAACCACGAACAGTAATTTGAGTCAAGAAAAAATTGCCAACTCAGAAGTAATTTCTAGTCCTTCGAAAATTAAACAATTCGAACAGCTGAAGAAATTACAAACTCGGAAATTGATCAACCACCAACCAGCCATCTAATAGTCTACAAGACAGTTCTTGCCACTCCGAATCTTCCTATAACTCTTCTCCCGAGTTTCCTTATCAGCCCCGCCTCTCTAACGGGATTCTATACCCTGAGATGAATTGGATTAACAGCCCTCCCAAATAGAGCCTTGAATGCGATGACCCATTTTCTTTCTAATTGCTTCCTGCCACTTCCGCAGAAAAGTGTGAATGGAAAAAAAACTGTTCAACGTTAACGTCGCAAACGCTCTAAACGTTCTGGGTCTGTTGGAGGCATGAAGATAGACCCAGAGGTCCCCATTCAATCAAACTGCCCAACTTCCCAAAATCACCCGCATGATGAAGTACTGGAAAATTCTCCAGAATCCAGACCTTGCTAATCATCGAATCCCATATTGGAATTCGATATCGCAACCCCAACACATTTCGCAAAAGACAATACCCTTCCGCGTTACACCTTCCTTCCCCATTTCTATGAAACAATTCTATGTCCCTCCCACATTTCTGAATCTGTTTAGCCAAGCGGATACTGATACCGCTCTCACTAATAAAATATGGAGCATTACGAATGCTTCTTCTATTAACAAATAAACCCACATAAGTTTTGGATTTAGTTGAATTCAACTTTATCTCGCATTCATGGTGAAGCTCTTTCACCAAATACTATTTGAAAACTCTCCCCAAAAGAGGTCATTACCAATCTAAATCTCTGCCGTGTATGACTCACTCTTTACCCCCACGTTTTGTTCCCCCTCCTCGCAGTGACCCACGTCTCAACCTTCCCTCTCAATCAATCCACCTCCAACACTACCCTAGTCACATAGAGACAATTGTCTCTAATAGACCACCATCATAATATTCATAACCCACCATGACTACTTTCCTTCAATGGAATTGTCGTGGCTATTACTCTAATTTCGAAGAACTTGTTCAACTAATAAACATATGTACACCAAAGTGTATATATTTGCAGGAACTTCGACTATGTCATCGTTACTTCTTCCAACCATCTGAATATAAATCGCCGTTAACTTTTATAGAAAGAGGTGACAATGATAAGGTGCAGGAATACTCATTCACAAATCTGTTCCCTATTCCCCAGTCCCACTCCAAACCAAATTTTATGCAGCAGCAGCAAGAATTCACTTGCCCAACGACATACAATATGTTCAATCTACTTGGCCCTCCGAGTAGTGAATTTACTAAGTTCGACTTACTGATGTTTTTAAACAGCTCCCTACTCGGTTGTTATACTAGGAGACTTCAACCTCCTTCACCCCTTATCTTAATAGATCTCCTAACCCTCTTTTCCCTGGAGATGCCTTAACACAGGACTCCCTACATGAACGTTTAGATACACACACTTCTTCTTGTATTTGATATTTCCTTTTGCCCCTCCCATTCCCGTTATGCCGATCGTTTTACCTGGTCCGCCCCTTTGATTATTTAATTCGGCGTGATTCATTATCATAGCATATAAATGAGCTTGTTCGAAGCCCAATGCAAAAACCCAACTCAGCTGGCGTTATGATCGAGCGGAGTGGCTCCTTTTTCGCTAGCCACAGCTATCCTTTCTCCCTTCAATAACCAGTTTTCGACTGTTGAGTTGATGCCTTTCGCTTTTTCCAGAAAAGCCGTCACAGTCATCTAGCCAGCGGAAGCTTGCATTCCGCAATCTTCTCAGGCAGGCGGTCGGCAACCCCTTGGTGTTCCCAAGAGTGTACACAAGCCAACCGGGAGAAGAAAACTCTACAGGCAATACAAAGAACCCTTACCACCCCAAACATGATTATTTTTTTTAAAGCAGCCGCCCCAGCAGATCTCGGCGAGATTATCGCCAGACGCGTAAAACAATTATTTTCGAACTTACATATCGACTGCTTAACTCCCACAACTCGTCCTTCTTTAGTGCTGGAAAGTTGCCCACAGAAAAATATTCTCATCGCTCCAATAACTCTTCACCCAGTCCTTCTTTATGGGCTTGATATAACTGATACGATCTCCACTCCTGCCAGCTGCTAGCGGCATGCCATTAGGTTATAGTTTTTGCTAGCCACTCGAGTTCTTTTCCCCCTACACTGAAGCCTTTCAAAAACTGAGAACTGAATACAGCCACACCAGACTTTTCAACAGCGAAAGGGGAAGATAATACCTACAACCGTCTTTTTACATTTGCAGAGTATCAAAACGCATTGGCAAATAGCAAAGACGGTGCCCTTCGTCCAGACATGATTTCGTACATCACGCTTTACCTCCGTCATATCCATCCTTCGGCCTCAGCATTTTTGCTGGATCTGTAAAACAGAATCTCAATCGAATCTTCTTTTCCATCTATTGGACTACAGCTTTTTTTGTAATTCCTATCCCAAAACCTGGAAAAGATCTTATGCTGGGGGCGACAACCAAAGACCAATTTCGCTGACGTGTGAATCATATAAATTAATGGAAGAAATTGTATCTGGAAAAGTAAACCTTAGCAGGAAAGCCGTCAAGCTTTCTCAAACTTCCAATTTGGGTTTCCGCCAAAAATCGCTTCGACTGCGACCCCTGGCTGAAAACCTAGACCCATGACATCCGGGAAAGCGACTTCTCAACTGGTGGTGGTTCTTGGGTGTCTTTTTTGACCTTGAAAAAGCTTACGCGACACAACGCTGGAGAACTGGGATTCTCCTAAACTCCATTCGCTTGGTCCGCGGACAACTCCCTTTTTTCATCAAATGCCTTCTGTCAAACACTATCCAGGTTCTGCGGTGCTCTTCTTTTCTGTCACGCCACTTTACTCTGGATGCAAGCGTTCCGCAGGATAGTGTCCTAAGTGTTACTACTATTTTGCTCTCGGATTTAATGAAATCGTTACTTCTATTCCAGCGACTGTCAATTCTCTATGTCGATTGACCTTGCGTTATACATAGCCGGTGCAAGCCAGGCTGCTTTTTCTCGAACGGCAACTTCAAACTAGCTATTGAGAATATTTCACAATGGGGTACCTCCCATGGCTTCCCTTTTCTCTCCAACCAAAACCTCAGAAGTACTTTTTAAGAAAAAAAGGGGAATCGGAAGAACTTGCCACCCTTCTTCCAGCGCGAAAAAAAAACCTAAATTTCTCTGTC
>JABUQX010108618.1:10000-21043 GCA_015478945.1 Trachelipus rathkii | reverse complement strand
CAACCCAAGTCTGCCGCCTCAACACCGCTGCAGGTACTTAGAATTCGCGAAAACTAGTGCTAAATGCTACTAATATATATTAATAATATTATTAAGTAATAAGTATTAACAAATAAAGATTTGTCATTTAAGATTTAACTAATAATCTTTGAATTTCTTGAATTAAATATCTTATTGTTTCAGTGCTCACACACTCAATCTGTTGGCGACAACAGATGTGAGTGATATACAGGGCTGGAGCAAGGGGGCTCACAGTGGAGGAGGACCATAGCTAAGATCCAGGCCCTGTGGAACCTTCAGAACAGGGCCCCAGTGGTGGCCAACCAGATCAAGATTGTCGCCAAAAGAAAACTGAAGACTCCTGTGGTGACAAGGTAGTAGTAGTTACTATTAAAAAAAGGAAATTTAGCGTAAGAAATTGTTGCCGATTAATTATAAACAAGTTCATTTTATAAGTTTTTGATATTTTATATAAAGTTATATTTATTTCTGCAGATGGAACTCCCTATATGATAGTGTGATGGTCCTTCTGGAGGTTTTAAGGGTCGAAAACCAAATGGATGCCATAAACACCATCCTCATCAAGCAGCCCAAGGGAGGTTCCCCTCTCACAGAGGTAGACGTCGAGGTAAATATAAAGTATTTTTAATTGCTCTTTTAATATTTTTATTTATAATTTAATAAATTTATTAAATTATAAATCTCCTCACAAACCCAAACCCCCTCCATTAATCCCTGTTCTGTACCTGTACCATCGCTCTTGCTTGCCCAACACTCATATCGCTACTTCGTAAACAATCTCTAACTGAATATATCCACCTTTTTTTCCGGTCGTCCGACAGGCAAAACACTCTCACATGTGCTCTTATACACTTTCTTAACCAATATGGTGTTTCTCCACCTTCTCACATGTTCAAAACCATCTTACAAAATCCTCATCAAATTTGGCAGTCTTTTCCCTTACCCGCAAGACACGCTTCCATGATAAACTCGTTCCTCATCTTATCCAATCTCCTAACTGCCAAGAACGCCCTCAGATTGTCCATCTGTACAACCCTCACTCTTGATCTATTCGCCCTATTCCATACAGATACCTCGCTCTCGTGCTCCCGTATTTTTATTAATAATCAATTATGCTTACGTAACTAAGCAATATATTAATTTTCACTCTTTCAGGTCATGAACGAGTACACATTGGTCATGCAGCCTGTGGCGCAGTGTCTTGATATGCTTCAGGGGGAGAAAAGGGCATACATGGGCACCCTCCTACCCCAACTTTGGTTGATGAAGACCAGCCTTGAGGAGAAGAGTGAAAATATTCATCTTGTGTATGCAAGGCCACTAGTACAGGCCCTCCTCAGTGGCTATGAAAAGAGGTTTGGCCACCTCTTTCAGAATAGGGATCTCCTTATGGCCACTGCCCTTCACCCCTCCTTCACCCTTAAGGCCCTAGAAAGCATTGCACCTGACATGGTGGAGGAGATCGGGGACAGGATTACCCGGAAGATAGGGGACTCCATCAAACCCACTGAGAAACAGCAGCAGCGTCAGCTTGGCCAGCCAACAGAAAAAGAACCCCACAATTCAGACGCACTCCTATTCAGTAAATTGTTTTCTAGAGTATTGGTACGCAGAGCAAGCCAGCAACAGGATGTGGAAATCGTCATACGAAAGTCCATGGAGGAGTGGGTGCCCTCTCAAGAAGATCCGAGCTGTTCCTGTTTCCCCAACCAGCATAGGGAGATATGGATAGATCTATTTATAAAATATAATACCCCCATTCCTAGTTCAGCAGCTGTGGAGAGGTGCTTCAGCGCGGGTGGGGACATCCTCAGGGCCAAGAGATCGTCCTTGAAGGAGGAAAGGTTTGAGGACCTTCTTTTCCTCAAAGGAAATATGGACCTCCTGCAGGAAGTGATTAGCCAGGAGGACATGGAGGAGGAAGAGGACCTATAGCTATGAAAGTATTTAACTATTTATGTAGTTAACATTTAATAAAAAAAATAAATAAATCTGTTTTACTATCTTATAAAAGGTTTAAAATGTAAAGGCATGCTTTCGTTATCGCGCAAAAGTTTACTTTGTAATTTAACGGTATCGCCGTAGGATAGCCGAATAGCCGCATAGTTAATGCCGCACTGAGGTTTTCAAAAATGCAGTCGGATAGCCGACGACGCACTAGTTAGGTGGCAAAGCCGAATAGACGATGGCAGACAAAAAAAAATTATAGCCCCGCCCAGCTCTTATATATATATATATATATATATATATTATAATATATTATATTATATATATATATATATATATAATATTATATATATAGTATATATATATATATATATATATATAATATATATATATATATATATATATATATATATTTATATCTTATATATATATATCATCGCCACCTCTTTCCCCAGACTGGAGTTGGTGGTGGCGTGGTAAATGGCCAGGTACCATTAAATTGGTAGAGACCTTATGTCACCGTGCATTACATCACTGAACAGAAAAGTAGTAGAAGAATTTGCGGAAGTCGAAAAAAGCCCACCCCTAGCCATTTACCACCCCATATACCCTTAATAGAGAAACTCGTCCTAGGTTCAGAAAATCCACCATAGGGCTTCACGGACTGCGACGAACCCTCACTACGGCATTTCGTCAATGTAGGGTTCATCCCTGGCCCAGGTGGGGCCACAACCATTTATATATATATTTATAGTATATATATATAATATATATATATATTATCATATATATATATATATATAATAGTATATAGATATATATATATATATAATATTATTATTACGTTTGTTGTAATATAAGAAAGAAGGCTTGAGTGATGAAAACAACGTTTTTGCGGTCGGAAATCTATATTAACAAGAATAATAAAACACAAATAATATATTGAAAAAATTAACAATAATAATAATAATAATAATAATAATAATAATAATAATAATAATAATAATAATAATAATAATAATAATAATAATAATAATAATAATAATAATAATAATATATGCTATCTACAAGTGAAATGTAAAGTTACGCATGAAAAAGTCCGTTCTCTATTAATAATTAACATTTTTTATCAAGGGGAGACTATTATATAATATTAATAATTTTGTGCGTAGGTTCTCTTATATGAACCAATAATATATAAAAAAGTTACTTAAATCTAAATAAATGTAATGCATAATAAAGAGTAAAAATCACTGAATGTTTTTCACTAAGTATCGAAATGCAGCAGAACACAAAATCCCATATTAACACGACATCAAAAATGGTATACAAGAACTAGGTTTAGAAAATAACGCACAAATAACTCACCCCGTTTACGATCGAGAAATACTTGTGTATTAGGTTTTCACGTACAAAAATGCAATCGAAAGAATGAGCGGTGATTGCTAAATACTTTGTAAGATACGTTAGCACAATTATCTTTGATCACAATATGTAGTTTGAGAGTTTAAGAAGAGGAATTCACAATGCTGTTTGAGTGGAAGATGGCGGAGTCGTAGAAGCAAAGAAAACGAGATTTTGATCACGTGAGAGGTCGATCCGCAATATTCAAAAAGAAGAAAGCGGAAGGTGACATGGCTCCCCTCCGAACAACGGAGTGTCGTGAGGATTCAAGGTGAAAATCGGACAACCGGGCGTAGTGATCGTCCATAACGCGATGTGGAACGAGGTTGACAAGATGGTAAGGTTTGAGTTCGAATAGGTTCCGGAGTCTGAGGAGAAGTCTGTATTGGAGCAGGAGGCGGAGATGTCGTAGCGTGGGGCGCTGAAGTAGTTGGCGAAGGAGTGACAACAGTTGAAGGAGTTGGCAGAAGTTCAGGTTCGGGTGGAGAACAAGTGGATGTGAAAGGCAAAATGGGCATAAAGTCGGTAATGTCTTGCGAAGTAGAGGTAGAGGTAGAGGGAACAGGTGCAGGAAGTGGAGAAAGGGTGGTGGAAGAAGCGGGATCATGGTCGAAATAAGCCGGTTTGATCCTATCCACTGAGATATTTTCCACTTTGCTCCCCTTCTGTAAAGTGAAGTACTTTCGGTAGCGTTTTAATACGAGGAAGGGTCCGTCATAGCGGGCTTGCAACGGACTACGGTGTGAGTCGTGCCGAATTAATACATGAGAGCATGTGTCCAAATCCGCAGGCATGTAGGTTGGACGAGGAGGATGACGTGGCAAAGATGGTTTCCATGCCTCGGTACACTGACGAAGGCGGGCCAGGAAGGTGTGCTGGTTCGTAGTTTTTGGAGAAGGAAGGATAAACTCACCAGGTATTCGTATGGTAGAGCCGTAAACGAGCTCAGCAGTCGAGCATTTGAGGTCTTCTTTGTACGAAGTTCTGATACCGAGGAGGACAAGAGGAAGAGTTTCGGACCAATTGTCCGGTGTTCCGTGGGCCATAAGAGAAGCTTTTAGCTGCCGGTGAAACCTCTCTATGAGGCCCTGAGCTTGCGGATGATAGCTGCAAGAGCGAAGGCGCTTAGAGCCGATTAAAGTCATAATGTCCTTCCAAAGGTGAGACTCAAACTGCCTACCCTGGTCTGTGGACACGGTCGAAGGTGTGCCAAACCTGGCTATCCAGTTGTATAAAAATGCCTGGGCAATTGTATCGCTGGAAGCATCTTGCAAGGGAATGGCTTCTACCCATCGAGTGTATCGGTCTATGCAAGTTAAAATATGTGTGAAACCATTTGAGGGTGGTAATGGGCCGACTATATCAACGTGCACCTGGTCAAAGCGTTCACCAGGGGGAAGAAATTGCTGAAGAGGTGCGACAGTGTGCCTGTGCACTTTGGATTTTTGGCAGTTGAGACACTGCGTTGTCCACTGTTTAACATCTTTTAGTAGGGACGGCCAGACGAAATGTTTGCCTATATTAACTTGACTACCTTTTACCCCTGGGTGCGACACATCGTGAATGGTGTGAAATACCTTTCTGCGCATGGGGGTTGGTACTACTGGGCGAGGATGTGCGGAAGAGACGTCGCATAATAGAGGCGGAAAACCAAAAATTTCTACAGTTTGAATGTCATAAGAAGAAGCAGGAGGAAAAACAATCTCTTCGAGTTGCTGCAAGCGAGCCATTTCGACGAAATCGATGTCAGGTAAAGGAGAGATTGCGTTAATTCGGGATAGAGCATCGGCAGGAATGTTGTCTTTTCCTTTTATATGGCGAATATCCGTGGTGAATTGTGCAATAAATTCAAGGTGGCGGGCTTCACGAGGGGACTGTTTAACTGTGGAAGCTGTAATGGCATGCGTGATGGGTAAATGATCAGTTACGACATGGAATTCACGACCATCTATGAAATAACGGAAGTGCTTAATAGCTAGATATATCGCTAGAAGTTCTCTACCAAATGCGCTGTACCTTGTTTCAGGCGGCTGGAACTTTTTAGAAAAGAAAGCTAATGGACGCCATTCGTTATCAATAAACTGTTGCAGCTGCGAAATCTGAAGCGTCTGTGTTGATTCTAGTCGGGGCTGTGTCGGATGGAAATATAAGTAACACGGAAGAAGCAAGGGCTTCTTTGATGGCGGTGAAGGCATTAGTTGCTTCGTCGTTCCAATCTACAGTGACAGAAGCAGCCGATCCTTTACGTGGATGCTTAAGAAGTGCGTGGAGAGGAAGGAGAATTTTAGCAGCAGACGGAATGAAGCGATGGTAAAAGTTTACCATGCCTAAGAAACGACGAAGTTGACGCTGTTTGACGGGTTTCGGAAAGTCACGAATCGCTGCCACACGATCCTCAAGAGGACGAATACCGTCGGCAGAGATTGTATGTCCGAGAAAGGTTAGAGATGAAACTCCAAATTCACATTTGGAAGAGTTGATGCATAGACCATATTCGCTTAGTCTGGTAAAAACTTGCCTGAGATGTGAAGTGTGTTCTTCTGGAGAAGCACTGGCAATCAATAAGTCGTCTATGTAGGCGAAGACGAAAGGTAAACCGCGTAATACTGAGTCTAGAAGACGTTGAAATGATTGACTAGCATTTCTTAAACCGAATGGCGTCGAAGAATTTCGTAAAGACCGAAGGGAAGGATTATGGCATCTTTATGGATGTCGTCCGGGTTCACAGGAATTTGAAAAAATGCGGAAATTAAGTCGATCTTTGAGAAGATAGTACAACCAGAGAGGTGGGATGTGAAATCCTGTAAATGAGGTACATTATAACGGTCCGGGCGGGTGATCGCATTTAGGCAGCGATAGTCGCCGGTGGGGCGGTAGTCCCCATTAGGTTTGAGTACCATGTGTAAGGGAGAGGCGTAATCGGACTTTGAAGGTCGGATGATGCCCTTCTCTAAGAGAGATTCAAACTCTAACTTTGCTGCTTTGAGTTTATCCGGTGCAAGACGTCGGGCGTGAGAGAATGGAGGTCTGCCGTAAGTTTCAATGTGATGAACGACATTGTGTTTCACTGGAGGAAACTTGGAGACTGGAGAAAGAAGTTCGGGAAAATCGGTAATTAATAATGATTCAAAAATATTATTAGATGGAGAAAGATGTATGCCACTGATGGATGCGGATGCACGGATACAAGCGGATGAGAAATGAGTTTCAAAATCAATGATGCGGTTGTGATTCAAGTCAACAAGAAGGTTGAAGTGTGACAGAAAGTCGGCACCTATTATTGGTAAAGTGACGTCGGCAATCGTGAAGTCCCATATAAAGTCACGACGGAACGAGAGTGTTAAATGGAGTCGTTTGGTACCATAAGTGTTGATGGTGGTGCCGTTGGCAGCGCGTTAAAGCCCGATGCTCTGGAGCATTGAGTTTTCCCGAAAGATGAACGTGAAACAGCTGGAGGATGAGCTCCACTATCTACGAGGTAAGATAGTTTGGTGGAGGGATCGTAGACACAAAGTAAGTTTGACGCTTTTGAAACCACCCCGAGCGTATTTACGGAGTGGTGTTGGAGTTTAAATTCTCGAAAGTACAAGGCTTAAGACAGGACCGTGTTTGGTCTCCAAAACGTTGGTGATTTCTACAAATGCCTTGCTGGTTATGCGTCGGAAACTGAACCAAGGCCTGAGAAGTAACTGGAGAAGAGGCGAACTGGCGTGAGGGAGTAGGTGAACGACGATATGAACGTCGTTGCATAGTTGGAGAGCGAGAGATATGACCGTAATTGTAAGCAGAATAAGTGTTTGAAGTGTTGGGGGGAGGCTGGGGATATGAAGGAGGTTGTGAATAAGGATGATGAGAGGATTGAGGATGAGGATACTGTTGAGGTTGAGGATATTGTTGTTGAGGATAATGAAGGGAAGGAGGAACGTAAGGATTAGGAACAGTGGAATGCGTTTCCAGTGTGCGAATTCTGTTAGTCAAATCCATGATAGTGTTCTGTAACACTTGAAGTTGGGACACAATATAAGCATTTTCAGTGGGCGGCGGTTGGCGAATTGCGTTAACAGACTCATTACATGCGAAACAGACGCTGTGTTAAGTTAGCATTGCCTGCTGGGATATGCGAAAGATATGCGAAACTGTGTGAAGGTAATGTCTGCAGTCATAAGAGGCTTTCGCTTTGCCAACTCTATCGGCCAAGTAGCGAGTTCTTGCAGGAACAATTGGGATCAAACCGTTGCTAAGCGCAGCGCATCTCTATAGGGAAAGCTTCTGTTAGGAAAAAGATAACGTACCAATATGTATTTTACAGTTACCCACGGAGGGCCATCGAGCAGATTGAGCATGTCAGATAATAAAACTGACGGTAATCTATCGCCAAGAGAGAACCGCCCGTTAAAAGTTTTTTTTACTTTTCAGCATCTGTTTCTCCTAGACGGTTTAGGAGTTCTGACTTAAGCTGAGTATAGGGCTGATTATGAGAATGCCAATGAAGGTAAAATGTCCTCAGGCCTGCAAAACGGAAAGGTAATATATTTAAGAGTGCCCTAAATCGGGCAATTTCGTTAGTTGACTCGAGCTGGAGCTCAAGTAGCGTAAATGTTAGGTCTAAATCGTTGTTAACAAACTTTCCAGTATAAGCGTTAGGTGTTTCCCTGTCTGAAGCAGGCTGTTGCGATATCACATTGATGTTGTCGGTGTTTGCAGCATCAGGAGGAGACATAATTTATAAATATTAATAATGTAAGATTGCAAAAAAAATATGAAAATTTTTTCGAAGAAAAATAGCGAAATAAAATGCGCTAAAAATACAACTTACATACACTAAATATAAGGAATATAATGGTCAGAGACCAAAAGACGCACTAAATTATACAAATAAATATATAAATGGTGATAAAAATATATATGAGGCCGCTTTTACGGGCCGAAATAACGTAAAAATAATTAAATGAAAATGTGAAGTGGACAGGAATTCGTCCTGTTATTTTTTAAAAAAAATTTTTATCGCAAAAAAAATGAATAATTATTTTTAATTATATGAAAATGACAAGTTCGCTTCAGGATGTGGATGCTTGTGGATCCTTGTAGCTGTAGGAATGCCGGGATAGACGACGTCAGCACTCCGATCAAGACTCCAGGGTTACCACTATTACGTTTGGAGTAATATAAGAAGAAGGCTTGAGTGATAAAAACCAACGTTCTGGGTCGGAATCTATATTAACAGAATAATAAACACAATTAATATATTGAAAACAATTAACAATAATAATAATAATAATAATAATAATAATAATAATAATAATAATAATAATAATAATAATAATAATAATAATAATAATAATAATAATAATAATAATATGATTACAATGTGAAATGTAAAAGTTACGCATGAAAAAGTCCGTTCTCTATTAATAATTAACATTTTTTATCAAGGGGAGACTATTATATAATATTAATAATTTTGTGCGTAGGTTCTCTTATATGAACCAATAATATATAAAAAAGTTACTTAAATCTAAATAAATGTAATGCATAATAAAGAGTAAAAATCACTGAATGTTTTTCACTAAGTATCGAAATGCAGCAGAACACAAAATCCCATATTAACACGACATCAAAAATGGTATACAAGAACTAGGTTTAGAAAATAACGCACAAATAACTCACCCCGTTTACGATCGAGAAATACTTGTGTATTAGGTTTTCACGTACAAAAATGCAATCGAAAGAATGAGCGGTGATTGCTAAATACTTTGTAAGATACGTTAGCACAATTATCTTTGATCACAATATGTAGTTTGTGAGTTTAAGAAGAGGAATTCACAATGCTGTTTGAGTGGAAGATGGCGGAGTCGTAGAAGCAAAGAAAACGAGATTTTGATCACGTGAGAGGTCGATCCGCAATATTCAAAAAGAAGAAAGCGGAAGGTGACAATATATATATGGCAGGTCCTGTAAAAGTTGTTTAATGGTAAATGTAGATGTAAGTAAGGTAATGTATTGGAGTGAGGAGATTCTGTAGTGTGAAATCATGTTGGATTGTGAGCAATTGGAACAAACATCTGAGTTTAATTACATAGGCTATATGTTGGGTGAAAAGGGAATAGGTGATGCGTGGTGTAGTAGGAAAGTTGCTAATGGTAGGAAGGTGATTTGTTCAATTAAATCCTTGGTCAATAAATAAAAAGGGACATTGATATATAAAAGTACAACCTATAAACCCATCTTTCTGAAAACCATTTGTCACACAGACACTATAGGTAAGAATTTGAGAATGATGAATTTTTCTAAATACTTCTGTTAAAGTGTTATAGATGCTATATTTCTTTTTGGATGGTCCCTGTAAACCATAATGAAAGTAAACATGTCTTAAATTGTAATTATAAGTTAAGGGATAACTGCAATTATCTGGGCTCAAGTGTTCAGATAATTTTTTCAATCTACCTATACAAGATATTATAGGTATAATGTTTAAAAATATATTGTTAAAATACCCTATTTTGACAAACTTGCACTGGCAGTACATATTTAAACATAAATTTTCTTTTATTTTTAATAACTTTATAAGCTTTCAACTGCTGAGAAGTCCACTTTATTTCGACTGAGAGCTCCAACAGTCAGTTAAATTTTCTGGTGGTGTTAATGTTAAAGTAAAACATAATTGTATCATTAAACCATAATATATTGGGTGATGTTAAATTTTTTATATTATTTCTAATAACAATTTTTTCTTTTTTCATACAGGGGAAATCAATGTGCCAATATCAGTGACTTGTATGCAATGGGAGTTCCGGAATGTGATATGATAATGTCACTTGGTGGCTCTACAAATTAACTGAAAAGGAGAGAGATGATACTGATTGTAGTACCACTCATTATTGAATTTAAGTAAAATGAATGCATGCAACTTCAGCAATAGTCTATTTATTTTATTCATTGTGAGTTGAAAAAAGAAACTTTTCCTTTGTTAATAATTATTATTAAATTTTGTATAATTTTTATGGCAGTTTTTCAATATTTTGATTTTGTTGAATTTTGTCATGATTATTATTATTATAATAATTATAATTATTATTATTATTATTATTATTATTATTATTATTATTATTATTATTATTATTATTATTATTATTATTATTATTATTATTATTATTATTATTATTATTATTATTATTATTATTATTAACGAGGTATGTCCCAAAATACAGTACATAATAAAAATTATTTGATATACAGTAACTTTTATTTATATTACTTAAATGTTTGTTTGTTTTTTTATTATTTATACTATTCTGGAATGAACTTAAAGCTAAGTTACTCAGCTTTCGCCATCCAAATTTTCTTTTATGATATTTAAAATATGTATGAGCCAGAACCCACCCATGGAGTTTATTATTAAAAACCCAGTTTGGCTGTTTCTTGTGGGTCCTGTTCATTATTTCAATATATATATATATATATATATATATATATATATATATATATATATATATATATATATATATATTTATATGTAGTTTGTATATATATATATATATATATATATATATATATATATATATATATATATATATATATATATATATATATATATATATATATATAAATAAATGATCTGGACGTTGCCTGGGAAAGTCGCATTAAAATTGGAAAGAATGAGAAGAAAACAGA
>JABUQX010108618.1:0-7500 GCA_015478945.1 Trachelipus rathkii | reverse complement strand
TAAATGAATTAGGTGCATTGTTTAAAAATTTAAAACAATGAAACACTGGTAAAAATTTTAAAGTGTATACATTAAGAAAAATTGTGGGTAAGTACATAAGCACCAATCAAAATCAATTCTTTTTTTTGGCAAATCTTGATTTATTGAAATGCAGAACAAGAAATGGGAAAAAGATTACCAAAATGTACTGAAGACTTCTTAACCGGAATGCACATCTAATATCACAAGTTTGAAAGCGTTATTTATTACATGAACAAAAAAGGCCAATCAATAGGATGCATATTAAGTGTTTAAACAATAATTAAGTTTATTCAATGTAGTTGGTAAAGTATATGGACGAGTGTTAGAAAAAGATAAGCGTATTGCAGATAAAGCAGTTGGAGGAAACCAGAGGGATTGTCGAGAATATGTCTTGAGAAATATTCAAAAATAAAGAAAACTAATTTTTTTTTGTATTTATTCTTATATTTGGGAAAGGTATAAGACATTGACCAATAATGGAAGTTGTGGAGTATTGGAAAGTTGTTAATTGGAAATCAAAGTATTTTATAAGACCAGTGGATTGTGCGTTAGGATTAAGTGTAAGAAGGAGAGCTCTTTAAAGCAGAAGGTTTGAGACGGTTGTGTTCTCTCTATGGTTATTTAATATCAATGGTTAGGAGTATGGATATAATTGGGAAGAAGTTAATTTGTGTCTACTAGGGTAATTTGGGAGATAACCTTTCTACTATTTGCTGACGATACTGTTTTTTGGTATATGATCGAAAAAAACATTTGGTGCTTGAATTTGAAAGTTTCCAGGGGAAGGAATAAACATAATCTTGCTAAAAGTATAGCTATGAAAGTTAGTACAAGCCTCAAAGAAGACGAAGGTTAATCTTAGTTGGAAAACATAAAGGTAGTTGAGAGAACTCAAGCGGAAACTACAATATTTATTTGTTAAAATCCATGACTATTGTTTGTGTTTTTCTGTTAAACTCGGAATGTAGAATCTAAATAGGAATCCGATTCCGGAAACGCGGAATCAGCAAATTTGGTGAACCAAAATCGGGAATGAAATTCTGCTGAAATCGGTAAATTTTTTATTTTAGAGACTCCTATTCCTCAAATTATTAATTTTTTTGGTAGGAAAGACCATTTTCTGTCTTGAATAACTTAAAAGAAAATAATTTTAAAGGCAAACTATTTTAAAAGAATTTACAAAGCTAATAATGGGATTTGGTGGCTAGCTGGGGAGTGGGACGTAATTTCAAATTTTTTTTTCGCCGAAATTGGTGAAATGAACATATTTTTGTTAAACTTTATCGAAATATTTTATTTCTTTAGTACATTCAGATGTTAACTCTCGAAATATTATTTCAAATATTTGAAACTTTGAAACCGTGTCTACACAAAATCATCGACTCGATTTGAATCAAATTTCGTCAATATGTTTTCCAATCGATGTATAATAAACACACTGACCAAATTTCAAACAATGCGTGTATCTCAATACTCATTTAGTTTGATCAAACAATAAATAAGAGCAGTATGAATGATGTTTAGGAGTATTATTGCTCAGATTGGATAAAAACAAATCTAGAACCGAAAATTCGTTTCGCTCACAACCACGAAGTTCTCGTCAGGGAGTTTATAATCTTGCAAGTTGAAACAACTTTAAACTTTGATTTAAAGTTAAACAAGTCTAAGTTAATCTTTGACTTTCAATTTTATTTAATGTGAAACTTTTATTTGTTAGTAATTAACAAGTAAACTTGAGGTATTTATGAAGTTACAATCATAATTAGTTTGTGAATTGAAGGGATTAAATTAAAATTCAACTGAGTCAACAATATCTTTATTCATGTATTTATTTATATTTTAAGAATTTTCACTTTAATTACATTTAAATTTTATTAATTTTGATGAAATAAATAAAATATAATTTTAATAATAAAAGTTATGAATGTTAGAGTTACAACGATTTAGAACAAACACTTATACAAGTCCATTCTAGGTCTAATTCTTTAATTTCAAAGTTATTTTTTATGATGTTTTTGAAGGACTCTTCCGTTTTTTATTCAGAACGATGAAAGCACAAATATTCAGTCCAAAGTCATTCCAATATCTGCTGAGAGAAATTACTTACAACCTTTATCCGTCTCTCAGCATCCTTAGGCTACGATTACAGTGGATGAGTATTGACCAATTTCATTTTATTTTATATTAACTTATCTCTTGAGAAGTTTCAAATTTTTAAAGGAGAAAACCTTTGACAGACATCGACGGATCTCGTCTCAACAGATGTCATTCAAACTAGTGATTTTTCTTCCCAAATCTAAATAGTAATGAAAATTTGATACTTTTTCAGACTCCATTGAGAACGTAATAAAACATTCGAAACCGAATTGAAAAAATCGACAGAATGCAAGGTTTCGTCCAAACACGTATCCACTACAATTGTAGCCTTAATATATATTTTCTACTATTATATATTAATATTTATTTTCCTTTTATTAATCACCAACTCCAGGAACTTCCGAGTTTCTTCTTCTACTTTAAAGATGTTCCATGTGAATAAGGAACACGTATTCTGGTACTCAATATATGTCATACACAAATTATTCTTTTTTTGACTTACTTTTATTATTTTATTCTACATATTTACATGCTTATTAAGCATGTGTCTTTTTAAGCTTCCTTTCTGATTACACTCATAGTCACACTCAGAACATTTAAATAATTTTTTTTTTTTTTTTTTTTTTTTTCTTCCACTCCTCGAAGGGAGGTATTTATCCCTCATCCGGGTCCAAACCTCAGACCTAAGGATGAGGGATTTTGTTTACCCCCAGCACCCCTGAACATGTGCCTGAAGTGCGTAGAATGGCACCCCATATCTTCCGCGGAGTCCACATGGATTCCCCCCCAAGGCAGGGACAACTCGCCATCCATGCACGCGTCACCCGAATTCTCATTCCGTTCGTCAGTACCCGGTCACCCCAAGCTGTTCAGATTTCTCGCCCGAGACACCGACCCGTCGGAACTGGTCCCGCTGAGAACGCTTCAAGCGTAGTTCCCAAAGCACCCGGTTTTCTCATCCCATAATTGCTGAGTACTCAAATGAATGAGCCACAGGAGATTCCACTCTCCATCAGCGGGACTCGAACATTGGACACCGCGTCGCAGCGTTAACAATAAACCGGATGCTCCAACCACTAGGCCATCCACGTCCTAAAAAAAACAGCCCAACAGTGTAAGCGAATCAGTTTGACGTACGGGGAATCGAACTTTCATTGCTCGGGGGACTAGCACTGAGAGACGAAAGAGAAGGATTTCGGGGAGAGGCAGATGCGTGGAAGAGGCACATCCGAAAACCTAGGGAAGGGTGAGAAGCATCCACCTCTGGAAAACGGAAATGCCACCACACCACCCCAGTGCACAATGAACCGGAGTTGCTGGTTTCTTCTCCAGACCATTATATCATTTCTCTCGAAAATTCGAGGTGTACCGAAATTTATTGATATTGATGATGGATCCAGTGAACTGTGGCAAGCATTTCACCCACCTGACAGCCCACCTAATGGAGGGTCTGGTTTGGGTGTTAGTTGTTTCTTCGCTCTAGGACACTGCAGGGCAGGGCAGTATACCCTGCCCAACAGTGTCCCAGAGAGCCCCCCCACCAACGGCAAGGTAAACAACTATTTTCATGTTTAAGCATGTGTCTTTTTAAGTTTCCCTTTAGATTACACTCATAGCCACACTCAGAACATTTAAATAATTTTATATTTTGATGCGTGAGCATGTGTCTCTTTAAGCTTCCTATCTCATTACACCCATAGCTACACTCAGAACATTTAAATAATTTTATATTTTGATGCGTAAGCATGTGTAATCTTAAGCTTCCTTTCTGATTACATTCATAGCCACAATCAGAACATTTAAATAATTTTATATTTTGATGCGTAAGCATGTGCCGTCTTAAGCTTCTTTTCTCGTTACACTCATAGTCACAGTCAGAACATTTAAATAATTTTATATTTTCATGCTTAAGCATGTGTAATCTTAAGCTTCTTTTCACGTTACACTCATAGTGGCACTCAGAACATTTAAATAATTTTATATTTTGATGCGTAAGCTTGTGACTTTTTAAGCTTCCCTTATGCTTACACTCAAAGCCACACTCAGAACATTTAAATAATTTTATTTTTTTTTTTTTTTTTATTTCACTCCTCGAAGGGAGGTATTTATCCCTCATCCGGGTCCAAACCTCAGACCAAAGGATGAGGGATTTTGTTTACCCCCCAGCACCCCTGAACATGTGCCCGAAGTGCGTAGAATGGCACCCCATATCTTCCGCGGAGCCCACATGGATTCCCTCCAAGGCATGGACAATTCGCCATCCAAGCACGCGTCACCCGAATTCTCATTCCGTTCGTCAGTACCCGGTCACCCCGAGCTGTTCAGATTCCTGGCCCGAGACACCGACCCGTCGGAACTGGTCCTGTTTTAAACCAGCCCAACAGCGTAAGCGAATCAGTTTGACGTACGGGGAATCGAACTTTCATTGCTCGGGGACTAGCACTGAGAGACGAAAGAGAAGGATTTCGGGGAGAGGCAGATGCGTGAGAGGCACATCCAAAAACCCAGGGAAGGGTGGGAAGCATCCGCCTCTGGAAAACGGAAATGCCACCACACCACCCCAGTGCACGAAGAACCGGAGCTGCTGGTTTTTAACCAGACCATTATATCAATTTCTCTCGAAATATTCGAGGTGTACGAAATTTACTGATATTGATGATGGATACAGTGAACTGTGGCAAGCATTCCACCCACCTGACAGCCCACCTAATGTAGGGTCTGGTTTTTCAACTAGATGTTAGTTGTTTCTTCGCTCTAGGACACTGCAGGGCAGGACAGTATACCCTGCCCAACAGTGTCCCAGAGAGCCCCCCCACCAACGACAAGGTAAACAACATGCGTAAGCATGTGTCTTTTTAAGTTTCCTTTACTACTACATTCACAGCCACACTCAGAACATTTAAATAACTTTATATTGCTGTGAGTTAACAGATGAGATTTTAAGTCTGATTTACGATTACTTTCATAATTACAATGGGCACATTTAAACTTTCTTTTATGCAAATTCAGATGACTTTTCAACTCTTCATTACTTTTAAAATTTAAATTACAATATTTGCAGCAGAGGTTTTCACAATTATTTTTGTTAATTCTTTTTTCACACATTTTTGACGTTTGAGGTAATCTTTTGAAAGTCCTTTTCACTTTGGAACCTTTTTCACCTTGACCAACATCGCTAATAAGGGTCTGTTCGAAACAAAAATAAAAATAAAATTATATTAATGTAAAAGAAAATTCGAATAATTTCACACAAACCTTATTATAAATTTCCCAACAGTTCAATATCAAAATTTATGTGTAAGAACGAAGAACAAAAATTGACCTCAACATTTATTCACTTAATTTATATTTAGATTCAGAACAAATTTTTTTAGAAAAATTAAAGGCAACAATATATATATATATATATATATATATATATATATATATATATATATATATATATATATATATATATATATATATATATATATATATAATATATATATATATATATATATATATATATATATATATATATATATATATATATATATATATATATATATATATATAAATATATATATATAAATATATATATATATATATATATATATATATATATATATATATATATATATATATATATATATATATATATATATATATATATATGTTATATATATATATATATATATATATATATATATATATATATATATATATATATATATATATATATATAGGTAAGCATCAAGCTCTGAAAAAGTAGTTCCGTTATCGTTACCCCGTTACTGGAAAAAAAGTAGTTGCGTTATCGTTATTCCGTTTCTGAAAGGAAAGTAACGAAGCGCCGTTACCCGTTACTTTTAGCTTTTGACTATGACATTAATTACGGTATCTAGGTAATTTATTGGTTTGTGTATATTAAATTTTTTCAATATCTATCATTATTTTTTCAGAGATACCTTCATGTAAGACCCCTAGAGCATTCAAGACTTAGTCCCCTTATATCCACCAACGATTTATTTTAATTGCATCAGCCACCTTTCTGCCATTCACAACTTTCCTACTACACTCTGCATCATCCTTTTCCTTTTCATCCAACATATATACTAACATTTAAATTCAGACACTTTTTCCAGGTGCTCACCATCTAACATATAACTTTTCACCCTGAGGACTGTCCTCACTACAACCATAACCTTACCTCATCTACGTTTACCTTCAAACATCTCCTTTACACACCCTGCCAAATTCATCTCCAATCCTCCCAAACTCTCTCAGATTCGCCACACTAAACCAAATCATCCGCATATATAAATAGGTAGGGCACCCTCCCACTCTCTTCCATTCTCCATCATTCTAACACCATCTCCTGCAACCCCAATTCTAATTCTTTCATAATCCCATCCATATAATAGATTGAATAACAAAAGGAGACATAACATTATCCCTGCGCCAATTCTATTAATATTAAACCACCACTTTCAACTCCATTTATTCTAACACACCTTAATTATCGTCATACATACTTTTGATTCATCTTAGAACTTTTACCACCAACAATTATATATATCAATAGTATTTGCCATAGAGCTTTTATTAATCATATCATACGCTTGTATTTAAATGCTAAAAAAATGAATAACGTTTATACATTTGTTTTCCTCATTTTCTCAATCATTTTTCAATGTAAAAGATTTGATCCACACATCCTCACCACTTCTAAACGCACTCTTTGTTCTTCTACAATCAATTATCAGCCACTCAACGATTCTTCTTCTTGACCAAAATACCAGTATATATCTTCCCTACTACACTTAATAAAATTAATTCTAAAATTCCTACAGTTACCCTTTATCTCTCTTACCCTTATATATGGGTAATATTACTGCTCTCCTCCAATCCCTGGAACTATACCCATTCCCTCCATAAACACTTTGTTTGCACAACTTCCAAATCAAATCAATCACCATCTCGCCCATTCTTGATCATTTCACGGGTAATTTCATCTATACCTGCAGATTTACCGGACTATAGCTTTGTCGCCGCCCGGGGAATTCTCCTCTCTTACTAATGAAGGCACGACGCGGACGGGCTTTTAGAAGCGGCTTCTCGTCGGACCAGCAAGTCCACATACATTCACCATCACCTCTTCATTACTTCCAATGTTATGGAGATTTTTGAAGTGTTCCCACCTACACTCTAGTCACATTCATTTCATCAGTTACTAAAGCAACATCCCTATTCATTATTCTATGCAGATTCCCCTTATTCCCTTATATATATATATATATATATATGGTATATATATATATATATATATATATGAAGCGCTTGTGCTTCGGTATGATATTGATGGATATTCTGATGATAATTCAATGCATAGATGTAATAAAG
>JABUQX010108617.1:27500-30000 GCA_015478945.1 Trachelipus rathkii | reverse complement strand
ATATAATAATGAGTTATAAACATACACGCAATTTTTAAGAGAAAATCTGTGCAATCTGATGGTTTTGATTATGCTATCTGCCTGTCTGAAAACTGCAATTAATTTATTGGATTCATAAGAGGAGGGCGATAAAACATGGATATCAATGCTATCATCGTAATTGGAGCATCTTTCTTCTTCCCTTCAGCATCCGTTGTCATCCTTAACGGAGTTTGTAATCACTTGTCTAAGATAAGAGATTAGAGATTTATTTATAGCTTCAGAGAAGGTTTCCAAATTATTTAATTTTGGTGTTCTTTATCTTGGAGGCGGTGGGTGTTTGTTTGTGTTTTTGGATTAATTCTTATAATCTTTAATTTTAAATAAGATATTTAAGATTTATCTGACATGGATGAAATGTTTTCTAAACTTTCGCTTTCATCTTTAGATAAATTTGTCTGTGTAAATCTCAATTCTATCTCTTTTTAAATATATGTCTGTTAAACTGTCTGTCCTTATTTCTTCTCATATATATGTTTGTGTAACTGCCTGTTCCTTCTGTCTGTAAATAGTTTTCCGTAAATGTGTAATTTTTCTGTTTAAATAAATATATCTGCTTACTTTTGTTCTTTTTCTCTTTAGGTAAATGTCTATTTAACTGTCTATTCTTTCTTTAGATACTGATTGTATAACTGTCCGTTCTTTCATTCTTTATATTATATAGATGTTACTGATTATTCTGTCTCTTTAGATAATTCTGTCAGTTTAACTCTTTGTTCTTTATATCTTATGATAAATAGTCCGCTTAACTGTCTGTTCTTTCTCCCTCTTGATAACACTGTCAGATTAACTGACCATTTTTTATTTCTTTTGATATATGTCTGGGTAACTGGCTGTTCCTTCTCTTTAGATAATTCTTTGAATTTTTAAATGAATGAGTCACAGGAGATTTTACTCTCCATCAGCGGGATTCGAACATTGGACTCGGCGTCGCAGAGTTAACAATAACCGGATACTCTAACCACTAAGCCATCCACGTCCCCAAAAAGGACGCTTCAAGCGTAGTTTTTAAAGCTCCCGGTTTTTTCATCCCATAATTGCTGAGTACTCAAAGAATTATCTGTTTGACCTTTATATTTTATAATAGTCTGTTTAACTGTCTGTCCTTTTACTCCTTGTATCTAATTTAATTATATATTTATCAGATTGTCAGTTACTTGTTTGAATAAGGAGTAATTTGATTGAAAGACGGTTGAAATTGATTATTTTAACACTTTTAAAATCATCAGTTTGAAATTTATTTGATAGTGTAATATTGTTATCTGATTTCATTTCTTTCTTTCAGTTTTTCTGTTTGTCCTTTTCTTTCTACTTTTCTGCTTGTCCTTTTCTTTCTACTTTTGTTTGTCCTTTTCTTTCTATTTTTCTGTTTGTCCTTTTCTTTCTACTTTTCTGTTTCCCCTTTTCTTTCTACTTTTCTGTTTGTCCTTTTCTTTCTACTTTTCTGTTTGTCCTTTTCTTTCTACTTTGCTGTTTGTTCTTTTCTATCTACTTTTCTGTTATTCTTTTTCTTTCTGCTTGTTTGTCCTTTTTCTTGCTTGTATTCTATCATTTTGTTCGTTGGTCATTTTGGTCTCTGCCTTTCTGTTAGTCCCTCGTTCTTCCTCTTTCTCTGTTTGTCTTCTTTTCTTTCTTTTTGGTTTTTTGTTTTGGCATCCTTCATTTTGTTTCTGTTTGACCTTTTTTTACTGTTTTTCTGTGTCTCCTTTTGTCTTTTGGTTTGTCTTTTTTTTCTTTCAGCTTTTCTGTTTGTTTTTATTGCTTTCTGTTTTCTATTTTCCTTCTTTCTTTCTGTTTCTCTCTTTGTCCATTTTCTTTCTGCTTTTCTGTTTGTATTTCCTTTCTGCTCTCTATTTGTCCTTTTTCTTTCTGCTTTATGTTAGTCTTTCTTTCTTTCTTTTTTCTCTGTTTGTCAATCTTTAATTCTATTTGTCTTTCTTCTGCTTTTCTCTTTGGCCTTTATTTCGGTTTCTTTGTTTGTCTTTTTCCTTTCTGTCTTTCTGTTTGTCCTTCATTCTTTCTTTCTGCTTCTTTGTTTTTCTTTTTACTATTTGCTTTTCTGTTTGTCTTTTCTTTTTGTTTGTTTTTTTGTCCTTTTCCTTTGTAATTTTCTGTTTGTCCTTATTTCTTTCTGTTTTCTGTCTGTCCTTTTTTTCTGCCTTTCTTTTTCCTTCTTTCTTTCTGTTTCTTTTTCTTTTTTCTTCTGCCTTTATGATTTCACCTTCTTTCTGTTTCTTCATTAATCTTTCTGTTTCTCTGCTTGTACATCATTCCTTAGTTTTGCTTTTCTTTTGTCTTTTTTCTACTTCCTTTGTGCTTCTTTGTTTCTGTTTGTCTTTCTTTCATCCTATTTTAATGTTTGACCTTTTCCTTTTTTCGTCTCTGCTTGTCTTTCTTTCCCTTGCTTCTATGCTTTTTTTTATCTTTCTTTCTTTCTTTCTTTCTTTCTTTTTTTATTTCT
>JABUQX010108617.1:0-12500 GCA_015478945.1 Trachelipus rathkii | reverse complement strand
GTATATATATGTGTTTAGGTGTATATGTGTGTGTTTATGTGTGTCCCTTGTTTACGTTTTCTCTTAATAAAATGCAAGAGTCAGAAATGTAATTTTAATAGTAAATGTTTGAAGAAAATTTACTCGATGTTTTTGGCTTTTATTCAAAACAAAAAAAAAAACTTTCAAAAAAAATTTTCAAACTTTTAAAACCTTTTTTTATTATTTATAAATATACTTTCTTAATAAATAATTCTAAAAAACATTTAACTTTCCTTGAATAAAAAGGTAAGAGTTTTGAAAGTACTTAAGTAACTTTTTATTTGAAAGTACTTTAAAGAAAGTTTGTTTTTGAATTTTTTAAATCATTTTATTATAAGAAAAAAGTACTTTTTAAACTTTGTTAAATAAAAATTTTCAAATTTGCCCAGTAATAATCTTCGTTTTGAAAGGAGGTGAATCGAGGTCAAAGAAATTAAGGTCAATCGAAGTCAAAAAAGGTCAATCGAGGTCTCAAAGGATATTTTCTTTCACAAAATTAATAGTAAAGAAAGAAAAGAAAAGATGGTAAAGGAAATCAAAAACAAAAATATTAAAAAAAAATGTAATAAATTTGAATATTAAAATTTGAAAATTTAAATTCAAATAAGCAAAATATTTTAAAATGAAAAATAAAAATAAAAATATTAAAACAACAACAAAAAGATAATGGGAACATAATATATACTGAATGATAAATTATTCTCAGTAACAAAAGAAAAACAAAAAACAATTTTATAAAGACAGAAGAATAGAAAAACGAAAGACAGGGGGACAAAGAGAGTAAACTAAAAATAGCCAAAAGTACAGACGGATAAAAGATTAGAAGGACAGAAAAATAGATGGACAAAAAGATAGAAGGACAGAAGAATAGTATAACACAAAAGGACAGCCGAATATAAAGATAGAATAATAAAAGGACAGAAGTGTAAAAGGGCTCAAGGACAGAAGGACAGAAGATTAGAAGGACAGAAAGACAGAAGGACAAAAGATTAGAAGCAAAGAAGAATAGAAGGACAAAAAGATAAAAGGGCAGAAGAGTAGAATGACATAAAAGGACAGCTGAAGTTAAAGATAGAATAATAGAAGGACAAATGTAGAAGGGTTGAAGGACAGAAGGCTAAAAGTACAGAAGGACAGAAGATTAAAAAGACAGAAAAATAAGAGGACAGAAACATAGGTCAGAAGAATAGAATGACTAAAAAGGACAGTCGAATTTAATGATATAATGAAAGAAGAACAGAAGTGTAAAAGGATTAAAGGACAGAAGGACGGAATAACAGAAGGACAGAAGATTATAAGGACAGCATATTAGAAGGACAAAATATAGAAGGACAAAAGAATAAAATAACATGAAAGGAAAGCCGAATTTAAAGAGAATAATAGGACAGAAATGTAGAAGAGTTAAAACACAGAAGGACAGAAGGACAGAAGGACAGAAGGGCAGAAGAATAGAAGGATAAAAAAATAGAAGGAAAGAAGAATAGAATGACATCAAAGGACAGAAGAATTTAAAGATAGAATAATTGGAGAGAAGTGTAGAAGTGTTAAAGAACAGAATATTAGAAGGACAGCAGAATAGAAGGACAAAAATAAAGAAGGACAGAAGAATAGAATGGCACAAAAGGACAGTCAAATTTAAAGTTTAATGATAGAATAACAGAATGACAGAAGTTTAGTAAGTAGGAGAAATCATAAAACTGTTCTATTAATAACAAAGCAAAATAACGTCTTAAGGTTATGGGACGTGTTGGTGTGTGTTTATAGGGTAGGGGAGGAATGGTATACTTTTGAATCAAAGACAAATTAGATCAATAGATTCATTTAGATCCATAATCACAAAAATATGAGGTATGCGAGCGTAGCTTTTTGATCTAGCCTGATTTACTGATTTTTAAAGCTATTTACTTCTTTATAGTATGAAAAATGGTAATTTTTTTTAATATAAACATAAAAGGAAAAATCTTTTTATAAACGAAAAGTATAAAAAAAACAAAACAAAATAAAATAAAAGTTTTTTTTGTTATTTATACATGTGAGTTCATCAATTAAAAGAAGAAATCAATACATCATAATCAATGCATTCACAGCAACTTTAGGGTTTATGGGGCAATTGAATTTTACTAAAAAATTTAAACTGATTACTGCTTTAAAATATAAAAAGATTAATATTTTGTAACAAATATTTAAGCAAAATCTTCAAATTAAAGAAAACCAAAATAAAAAATATATATAAAAAAAAAATTAGAAAATAAATAATTAAAATAAAAATAATAAAAACTATAAAAAAAAAACAAAGTTTGAAATAATTAACAAAAAAATTAAACACAAGTAAAATATGTTTAAAAAATTAAAAAAATGTTTAGAACAAAATTAAAAAACATAAAAAACTAAAACAAAAAAAAAAAAAAAAAAAACACAAAAAAAGGATAATGTATAAATTTAAATTAAAAATTTAAATTTAAAAATTTGTCAAATAAAACTTAAATAAATAACTCCAAATATTTGCATTTTTCAGAACTAAGGAAAAAAAATAGTGTGAGTGGGAGCATATAAACAGAAAAATGAGATTTAAAAATATAAAGTCATTCTGAACATTAAAAGACGGTTATCTTTTGCCAAGATGCACCGTAAATATTGATAAAGGTTTTTAAATACTCAATTGCAACACATTAACAGATATTTTCATTATTAAAATCAATGGTTACATTAGACCGCACTGCCTCCCAAGCCACCGATTGCCCTTGTTCAATTTCTCTGATTCACACCATCTTTCCAGAAACCGACTTCTGAATCCTTCCTCAAATTTTCACACCTTAAATAACGAACAACTTTCGAATTTTTAGGAGCAGCACACCTTTTTGGCATGAGACGGAGGCCCCGCTAACCTCGTCTTACAAATGCAGGTTCGTCCCTTAATATGAGGTGAGCAATTTTGAAGGAAGACAAGTAACTAGAACTCATCTAAATGAGTGTGAAGAAAAGTGTGGGTCTAAATAAGACTTATTGCTAACCCTTTTAAAACTCAAATTATGGCCAACCTGGACCTCAAAATTGTTCACAACCTTAGACACCCTCGACTATTGACAATTAAAAATAATAAAAACTTACAATTTCACGAAGAAATGCGAGAAACGCGTAGTTCTTCTATTGACCTGATTCCTGCCCAGTAGATTAGATCACCATCTTAGACATCGGACTTTCCCCAACTTAATGAAACCCTTAATCAACACTCACACCCGGGCAAAATACTTAACGACCTAATGAAATTCCAGTCATTCGGCATTTGACTTTGATCCCTGTCCAAAACGCCTCCACATACCCCTCATAACGTTTTCCTGACCCCAAAAACCCATAGATGGGACACTCCAAGGGCGTCTTACAATTCTGACGAACCTACGAATTTCCAATTCAAAAAAAAAAAAAAAAAAAAATTTTATGCGGCATTTGACTTATTTCCTGTTTCCAAACGATCCACATACCTAATAAACGGCTTTACCTGACCCAAAAACCCATACATGGTCACCTCAAGCGTCTTAAACTCTTGACCTCCTTACCGAATTCCAATCAAAGTTTTCTGTCGCATTGTACCTTATTTCCCTTTCAAAACGGACATCAACAATACCTCATTTAAAACCGGCTTTCCCTGACCCAAAAAAAAAAAACCATAGATGGTCACCCAAAGGGCGTTTCCTAAATCTTGACGACCCTTTTACGAATTCAATTCCATTTCAATGTCCTCCAAGATAGCCTTTTTTCCCCCTTTTCAAACGCCTCATATATCTCAAACGGGTTCCCGACCCAAAAACCATAATGACACCTCAAGTCACCCAAAAAATCCCCGGAACTCCAATCCCGGGAAAAAGATGCCATCGTTTAAGCTCCGGCTCCCCACGCCCCGGCTCCAAGCTTCCGGCCAACTCGGCTCCCTTTTCCCGGCCCTCACCATTGTCCGAAAATTAAAATCTTCACCGTTCATCACATGAAACCCAGAAATTCAGAAAAAAAATTGGCAACCAGAATCATTAACATGCCGAGTTCGATCTCGAAAATTGATAAACTTGTCCCAGCATTCCAGATTTCCAGATTTAGCCCCTGGAAATCTGCACCTGCTGATCTTGCGGTACCTCACTACTACTATAAACATCATATAATATAATCTATATATCCTATCCTAATATCCTATATATTATTATAATCATTACTATATAATATATTATAATATATATATATACTATATTATATCAAAATATATATATCACATATTAAAGTCATTTTTCGTTAATAGAAAAAAGATTTATTAGATTTAATGTTGATAAATGTATATAGAATCTTTTTTAATATTATTATATTATTTATTATATTAATTATATATTATATTATTTATTATTATGTATTATTATTTAATTATTACTTATATATTATATATATTTATTATTAATATTATATTTATTATTATTATTATTATTTTTTACTTTATTATTACTATTAATTCATATCATTATTAATTTCATATATTATTCATTTATTATTATTATTATTCATTTTTATTTTTATTATTGATTATTATCTATTTATTAGTTTTCATTTATTGTTAATACAATTATCATTATTTAATCATAATAATAATTCATAATAATAATTAATAATAATAATAAATAATAATAATTTACTATTTTCGTGAATAATAATAATAAATGATAAGGAATTTGATAATGATAATAATATAATCCAAATTTATTTTGCAATTTTTACAATTTATGAGAGAAGAAAAAATTACATTTTATTCTACAATTAGTCCAATATTTTCAACTCTTCATATAATAGCCAATTAATTATTAATAACATAAATATTCCCTTAGTATCTGAAATGGGGTTGCTCCCCTTACTTGCAAACACCAGTTTCGTTTGTCCTTTGAAGAAATCCTTGAAAAATATAAATAAAAATTACAATAAAGGATAACATAATTGTGATAGTAAAGAATAATAATTATAATAACAGAAATATAATAATACATATTAACAAAAAGGTTAACAATATATAAATAAAGTAAATAGCAAGTATAAGTCAAGTAATAATATCCAGTGAAATATTTTTTATTATATTAAAAAACTATTAAAACATATTAAATTAATTAAAATCAAGTATATAACCTAGTAATTAGTATCCTGCTATAATCATTCCATTACCCGACGTAATAATCCCTAACAAAATATTCCAACCAATATAAAGTACGACAATAATAATAAATAATAAATATTGAATTAATATAAATACATAATAATAAAACTTCAATTAATCAAATAATAATATAAATAATAAATAAAAAATAAACTAATAATATATAAATAATTAAATAATAATCAATCAATAATACATAATAATCATATTATAATCATTAAATAATAATAAATAATTACCTACACATAACATCTACTAATTACTATCCACATTACTACGTTTCTAATTATATAGGAACAATCCAGCAATAACTCTATAACCGTATAATCAAAGTGACTATAAATTGGACAAAAATCAATCACCAAGTATTAACTCATTCCGCTAAATGAAATCCGAAACACCTCTACCACCGAAATGTACCTATAAATAACAATGCTAAGTTTTTGGAAGAGCTGACAAATTTAATAGTACTCCACGCGCTCAAGAACTTTAACATCATAATGATCCTAATAACTAAAATAATTTCATCAATAATAATTAAAATATGACAAAATTACATAATAATAATTATCATTAAGTAAAATCAATAATAATAATAAAAATATAATACTAATATAATAATAGATAATAATAATAATACATAATATAATCAATGATCAAATTAATGCATCTATATAATAATAATTAAATTCAAATAACTCTCTCTCTCTCCAAAGCAAATAAATAAATATTAATAATAAATATAAAAAAATCTATGATCAAATAAATAAATAATAATTAATTACCTAAACTATATAATACATAATAAATTAACAATAATAATAATCAGTATAGTAAATAGTATAGTAAATTTGTTATAAAATTTGTGTTTAGTAAATGAAAACATAGAATAATATTATTAATATTTATATAGCTTGGTTAGTTATAAAAATTTTTACAATTTCATTTTAAATTCTTGGTGTAAATAATTTTAGATTAAAAGTCATTTAAAACTAACTGCCTGTCTAGCTTTTTCTAACCCTATTGAAAGGAAGGCTTCGAGATAGAGCCTAAACGAATTTCTCATAGAAATTATTATCCTCCTTGAATTTGAAATATGATGAAAGTTAGTATTTAGAAGTTACATTCCTTATTTTGTAGTATCTTTTGCTGTTCCTTTAATAGAGATAGATTATAAAAATTTCAAGACCAACTGAAGCTAAGTTTTTAAATAAAGATACTTTGTATGCTCATAGAAGTTTTTAGTTTGGCTTAACAGTCGGATGAAGCGTATTTGCATCAAAATAACCGAATTAATAGCTGATTTGCTAGCTATGCCATAGACTGGACGACAATATAATAGATATGGGTGTAAATGTGCATAGTATATCTCTTCAATATATATATAAAAGGAATAAATTTTTTCAAATTGACTAGAATAGAGGAACCTTTCGCATCAAAATGTTAAATAATAATAATAATAATAATAATAATAATAATAATAATAATAATAATAATAATAATAATAATAATAATAATAATAAAATAATAATAATAATACAAAAAATAAAAGACCGAAATACAAAGAATTATATTAATATTAAATTAATATTAAATTAAATATTTTATAATTCTTACTAATTTTTTTTTTTTTTGTTTTATTTTTTATTAATTTTTATAAATTGGTTTTTACTTAGATTGATGTTAATATTAATATAATATTAATATTAATATTAATATTAAACCTATGGTAATGCCCATAAAAATAATGATAATAATAATAAATAATAATAATAATAATAATAATAATAATAATAATAATAATAATAATAATAATAATAATAATAATAATAATAATAATAATAATAATAATAATAATAATAATATAAAATAATAATAATTTATTAATATTATTATTATTATTATTATTATTATTATTATTATTATAAAAAAGACTAATTTTCATTATTCATATATTATTATTTATTATTTTATTTTAATTTAATGCATTGCAGATTTATTATATTATTATTATTATTATTATCATTATTATTTTCATTGCTTAGACGGTGCATAAAGAAGAACCATCTGCCTTGAAAGTCTGACACCAGCTATAGGGTCTTTTATAATAGGAAACGACAGATGGCGTTCGGCTCGTCATGCGGTAGATAGATATAACCTTCTTAGGTCAGCACCCGGTCAATTTTCTGCAATATTATACACAACATTCAAAAGTACCGTATTTTCTTTAACAGTCAAATATAATATATATTATATATACTATATATATAATATTATTATACTATATTAATAATATATATATAATATATACTTATATATATTATATTATATATTATATAATTAAAAGACATATATACTATATCATATTTATATATAATAAACCTGTTTTGAGACTAAAACCTAAAAATAAACTCCGACTTCATATAGATGCATAAATATTACGGTTACTAATACTACTTATTAATATCTATATTTTTAATTAATAATTTAATAATATTAGTATTACTAATCTAATTACTATGCAAGTATAATATATATTGTATTATCAAGAATAATTACTATATATATAATATAATAATATGATATATATATATATATATATATCTTTAAAAATGTTACCTGTTTATGGCATATTTCAACGCCCCGAAATACCTTTAATACGAACCGGAAATTATACCAAAAAATTGTAAAAAAAAAAAAAAAAAAATAAAATATACCTGTGGGACCTTGTTTGTGACCGAAAAATGCTTTTTAAGGAACCATGTCTAATTAGTATATATTGATGACCAAAAAAAAAAACGAAAAAAAAAAAAACAGTTTTATGAGTATGTAGTTATATTTTATTCGTTAAAACGAAAGTCGATTGTGGTCTTTACCCAATAAAGTTTTTTTTAATCTTTTTATTCTTTGACCCTTTTTGGTCAGGGTATATTGCTTTATTACCGTTCAAAGTTTCGTAGCATTCTCCCCCTTTCCCCTCCAGTTATGGGGGAAACTGGAAACTGAAGCTAATAAACCTTCAGATATTAGACCGTAAGCCCAAACGCAGAAATGTAAAAATATATGAATAAACTTTAAGGTATTAAGTAATTAAGGTACATTCTATCAAATTATATGTCAATCTATCTTTAATTCGCGAATGAAAGTATATAAAGCAGATAAAACATCGGATATCCGGATAAATCTCATATTATGAGCAGACAAAGATCTACTACTTTTAACGTCGATGATACAAATATCACTTATATAAACAATCTTGTCTCGATTTGATGTTTGACATAAAATAGTCCCTTTCTTAAATCATATAAAATTATTCATTTCTAACATTAAAATTTTTTTGAAAGAAAGATTGCGATCTCTCTCTCTCTCTTCTCTCTCTCCTCTAATATCTATTTAATTATATATATTATATTATATATATAATTATTATATTATATAATATATATATTATTTATAGTATATTATATATATAATATATATATATATTATGATATATATATATAATTAATATATATAGGCTTATTTATAGTATTATTAATATATAAATTATTATTATATATATTTATATATATTTAATAATATAATATATATATATTTATAATAATATTTACTTTTTCTATTATTTTATATATTAATGTGTTTATTAACATTGCATTCGCATTCCTTCATTATCTCGCCCCGTCCTATTTTTTGACCATCCCCCGCATCCCCGCAATTATGAGATGCGAACGTTGCGGATGTATAGAATATTGAATTGTCTAGTACATAAAATACTGCTAACAATTAAAATTGAAAGAGTCACAAACATGGAAAAATAACATACCCTCTCATTATTCATTTATGTCCGTCCGTATTTCCCACATCACTTCCATGCAAATCAACCATATGACTCGAAGAGGGCTCCAAAAATGCGTGTTATTTAATACGTTTAGTTACATGATTCATCTACAAGAAAGCACACAGCCCTTGCAGTATGTTGAAATAACCGACAAAAAATTGAAAGGAGGTCGCTTTGTTTGTATTGCTACGGCAAATCCAAAATACCTGTTCTTGACAATTTAGATTGAATAATATTGTATGGATGAGCGAAATCTTTAAAACGAAATCTCTAAAGGAAGTACAAAAAAAGCTTAGCAAATCAACGTCTGCAATTAGGGATGTCATACCTTTTATAGTAGCCTTAAAAACTTGCACTTGTAGAAAATACCTGTATGTGATCAAACCTGAAACATGCTGAACCAATCATCGCCATTGCTTGAAATTATATGAGAAAGGAAAGCAAGTGATTAGTTACATGAAGCAAACTTTGAAAGTCGAACTTAACAGAGAATTTAACGGACTTAAAAATGAGGATATTTATAAAGTAGCGACAAATCTTTCCAAGGAGGTATAAGGGAAAATATTTTTTCGTCTGCACAAAAAGCTGATCAAGTAAAATATTCTCTAGATCGGTTGTGACTGACATTTTTTTTGAAAATAATATTTTGGGAAAAAAACTCAGATAAAATCGTGTTTTAAATCAGAAAGAAAACGAATGAGAGATTCTTCACCAACACCTTGTTCCAATACGAGTACATAACTAACTGAGACTGAAATAATTTTTGCTTCCAGTAGTGACGATGAAGAGGAGAATATAGCAAGCAGCACATCGCTGGACTTCATAGAAATGCATCATAAAGAATAGAGATTGGGTCCAAGGGAAGATGCCTCGGATGTGACCATATATTAGATCATATATATTATATATATATATATATATATTATAATACATATATATATATTAATATATATATATATATATATATATATATATATATTATATATAATATATATTATAATATATAATACATTGGATTTACGCTCTTACCTCTGCAAGATTCTGTGTAAAATATTGAAGTCTTTGCCACACGTATTTCTATAGGATATGTGACGGGGACCCAACTTTTCATGCATCCTACCAACCACGTTCCCCAACCTCCACCCTTTTGAAAAGTGGTTAATTCAATATTAATGTTATTAACTTTCCTTGCTCCTTGTTAATGCTTAAATTTTATTAAGGGTAGGTTATGTTTTAAAAATAAAACTTTTTTGGCTTTATCTCCATGAAGTAGGGGACATCTGTATTTATAGTTATGCCCAGCACCACTAAAAAGCTGTAACCTTTCCACACTGCTTAGAGGGCAGCTTAGGAATGTGGAAGCAACTTTTGCCAATATCTGGATACTCTTTGCTTTTTACTTCCACCATTTTAAAGCATCTTTCTGTGAACTCAGTCTTTTTCCTTTGTTATACTTTACTATGAAGTACAGTGATGTGCTGCTTGTGATAATTCTCCTCTTTATCGCCACTACTAGAAGAACGAATTATTCTCAGAGTCTCAGTTAATGACGTACCCGTACTGAAACAAGATGTTGGTGAAGAACATCTCTTTCATTTTCTTTCTGGTTCATCATCCTCTAAATATTTATTTTCAAATTTCATGCCTTCACAAAGCCAAGTTAGAGAAAATTTTACTTGGACAGCTATTTGTGCAGACGAGAAAATTTTACCTCTATATCTTGGATCAAGCTTAATATGTCTCTACTTTATACATATACTCATTTTCAATTTCGTTAAATCTTTTGTTAAGTTCGACTTTCAAAGTTTGCATCATGTATAACTAACACTTGCTTTCCCTTCTCATAATCTTCAAGCAATGACGATACTTGCTCAGATGTTTTAGTTTTATCTCATTCAGTTTTCTCAAGAGTGGTTTTAAGGCTAACTATGATAGGTATGATGACATCCCCAATTATAGATGTCGATATTTATTATGCTTTTTTGTAATTTCTTTTCAGGACTAAATATTTCAAACAACTAAATATGTTATCCACTCTAAATTGTTAGGAATATGTATTTTGGATTTGCTAATAGTATACAAACTCATTCAATTCTTTGATTCTCTTTCAATATATGCAAAGAGTTGTTCCATCTTCTAGGTGAATCATGTACAGCTGGAGATATTAGTTCCTGAACAGTTTTCTTTTCAAATATTTTAATCTTATTAAATTATGCTGGCAACTATAATACAAAAAGTAGTGTTGCATTGACAACGTGAGTTGCTAGGTAAGCTTTATTCTTTATAGTCATGGCAACACAATAGTTTGCATCATGGTTGCCAACATAAATTCAAATTATTTAAAAGATTTGAAAAGAAAACTGTTCATTAATTAATTTCTCCAGCTGTACATCGTTTAATATAAGCATTTGATGAATCTCTGGAATTTTCTTTAATTCTTCTTGAGATATGGTTGAATGATGGAAATTAGTGCCAATTATACGACATTTGATAATGAGGTCGCTTATTTCCTATTGTGAGTCTATTTCGTTTTTAGTTGTTAACTTCATTTTATGTACTGTACAATACAAATTATTTACTAAGAAAGGAAAAGTGCTTTATTTATGTTTGCTCCAGAATTAACGGTTGGTCTTTCAATGTCTCAATTTCCCAACATTTGGTCAAATTTTCATGAAATGTATTCTTCTGTGTGCCTATCTTCTAAGGTACAGTGCCTAATACAAGACTTATTCTCTCAAATCTCTTGTTGATAGTATGTATAATCAGGCTCTGGAGCCACACCCCAGCTGAAGTATCTGACCATACATTTGTAGGGAAAGCAAATTTATTTTATTGCTTATTTCATCAATTATCTGTTGTTGTTTTTCTTTTCATTGAAAGCAGATTCATATATTTCATTGCATTTCAGGGACGAGTAGAAATTTCGTTGCTTCAGTTTCTATTGCGGAACAACTTCCGCCAATAATTTCATGAATCCAGTATCCATCACTGTCATTTCAGCTATACGTTTATCCACTCTCTTAGATTTGTTATCAATAATATCCCAATGTTATGTAGCATTAAAATACTCTCGAATATTTGACTTCATTTGCTGACCAGTAGTTTTTTCTTTTTTTCATCTTCTTTTTTGAGGGGTGTTTCTTCATCAGTTACATCTTTGAACTCTTCTTTGTACTTCGATCTTAAATGATTTTTAAGCGAAGTCGTTCCTCGCCCTTTCCTTGAAAAGGTATTTTCGCAAAGAGAACATTTTACAGAGTCATTAGACTTCACTGAAATATTTCTTCAAAACACTTTTCTTTGATGCCATAATAGTATATGCAAACCAGAAAGTATAATAATTTTTTAGCAATTCAGAAAAACACAACCACTAATAAAATAGCTGTTTTGTATGACCGAACATGAGACATATAAGAGTCTGTTCATGGTGCTTCAATCTACAATGCCAAAAGTGGGAAAAGA
>JABUQX010108616.1:35000-40000 GCA_015478945.1 Trachelipus rathkii | reverse complement strand
AAAAGGCACAGATTTTGTCTAGGCAATGAAGCCGCTGCTTCAATCAATCTTCAATTTATAAAAGAGAACCGGTAGGAGAGACAGCAATAGAAGATTGCGGGAAAGGCAGAAGTACCCCTTCGGTGGCGAACCAGAGACGCAGAGAAAATGTCCAAGTACCTCCAACAGATCAAATCGGATTGCCGAAGTCAGGTTCACTTTACCGGAATTGGAATCGGAGCAGATGGGAGGTACTGGAGCTGTAAGAAGGGTGCCGAGCTGTGAGACACCGAGAGCGTCTTAATTTTGGAGAGAGAAGGAGAAGAGGGCATCAAAAAAACAAAAAAAAAAAAAAAAAGATCGCTAAGCACATTTGGATCTGACAAACACCCTAATATAACAACTTATGTAAGTATATATATATATATATATATATATATATATATATATATATATATATATATATATATATATATATATATATATATATAAATATATATATATATTGTGTAATATTATATATATATATATACTATATGGTGCGTGGAGCGAAAATTGGGATGGTAAGGATTCTTTGTATGAAAATTTTTAACATATATTTTTGTGTAAATATCACACATCTAGCTGGGATTAAGAATATTTAATAATCTTAAGTTGTCATAGTTTATCTTGCAACCTATTCATTTTGACTAATTATTTGCATGGTTTTACCTCATCATGAATTTTTCCTTATCTATAATATTACCAAAACTAGGCCCATGTTTCGGAAGTTCTGAATGGTAGATGTATGTCGGGGCAGACATCAAAATTCACACTCGGGTCATCCTGATTCCACCAACGAACCTTATGAGAGTTTTAGCTGAATTTGGGCTCGAATAAAGGGATTCGGTAGGTGTAGCTACGTTTCAGCTGACCAGGGAGTGATAGCCAAAAGGGAGATCCCAGAATGAAGAAGCACCGCCCGGTGACAGTAATTACGAGGGAATAAATCTCATGGATTTGGTATATGAATTGCTCTGTATTTAGTTGTTTTGTAATTGTTGCATTAAACATGAATTAGTTTGGATTAGAAAATCGATTGCACATATAGCATATCGTTGATTGATTTCTATAGGTTCTGTAAACGTTTTTTCTCTAGTATATAAATCTTATTTGGATTTTTGCTACAACTTTGTTTCAAAGCCGCATTTGAGGAGAGGCGTTGAAAGCAATGGGAGATAGAGGGAAAGGGCTATAAGTACCCCTCCGGAAGAAATGGGAGACAGAGGAAAATGGTTACAAGTACCACTCCGGAAAAGCAAAATTGCCAAAGAAAGATGAAAAACGACGAGAGGAGGCAGACCACAGTGTCCTATTGAAACTGTTTAGTGGATTAAGAACTTATTTTTGCAATATTTTAGATAGGATATTTCTATTTGCATGTTCTTTTTGGATTTCGGATGTAATTAGTAGAGACTTAAGTCACATTTCCTTCAAAGAACACTTCTTTTTCAGTAGGAATTAAGATATCAGAACGATACTCCTACGTGGTGGTGCAGAAAGAGAGGAAGTGTGCAACGCAGTCTTAGGTTTTAAGTTGATCATATGTGAGAAATAGTCAGGTATTTCTTCCAAAAAGTACTTCTTTTTCTCTCAGTAGGAATTAAGATATCAGAACGATACTCCTATGTGGGAACTAGAATAGAAAAAAGGGAAAATACATGACCTTCTCATCAGTGTATTGCTGTATTTTGCTTTGTTTTTTTTTTTTGCAATCTGTTGTAGTTTCAACCAATGATTAGCTCTTTCTAACTATTAGTCACACGCTTTTGATCAAAAGTTTCGAAAAGTTTTGAGAAGTGATACTCGCAACATGGTTGGTTCGAGTCACAGAGCTAAGATTTAGCAGTAAAAGGAGAGTAATAAGTGAAGATGTATTTCGGAGATAGAGAAACAGGATCAGAACTGGGGTGACAGGAAAGATAATCGTATTGGGTTGGAAATCTGTTATGCATAGACACAGTGTGCAGATCATTGTTCATATTTTGTTTAAATGCTTTTTAAAGGATAATAAGTTTTAGATCGTAGTTAGAGTTGGGTAATTTTAAAAGTTTTTTTTTGGGCTTGAGCCGTACGAACGAGGTTGGTGATCTCCAGTTATCAAATCTCATCAGCCAATATAGGAAGTAAGGAAGTTAAAGAGGGAGAGAAAACCCCAACATAGAAAATGCTGTAAGTTCTTTTCCTTGTTGATGATAAGCCCTACGCAAAGAGATAGTGATCTCTAGTAGTTTCAGTCTTATCTATCAACGTAGTGGACATTTTACGCAGAGATAAAATTCCCGGAAAATAGATGAAAAGAACCGAAGTTATTAATAGAGTTACATTTGTATTCTATAGAATTAAGAAAGATTTTTTTTTTATTTTTTTTATTATTTTTCTTTGACTAAAATCGCTTTGTATTCAATTTGTTCGTTAACCTTAGATACAACCGCCGATAAAATATTCTAACTACTTCATTATTTTATGAGTTTGCTAATTCAGTTAAGATATTACCACGTTCTATACGACTAACCATAAATTTTTGTGAGCTTCCCACGCGTAAGCTAGAAGCTTAAATCTTGTTAAGAGAGAAAGGAGTAATGTTGATAGGCAATTAGGCACATATGGAGGCTACAGCGAAGCTCTCAGATGTTTAATTTTGCCTTGTAATTATTAGAATGACACTGAAGCGGAGCGAGGAGACAATGAAGGGACTACAGGAAGACCCTTGGCTCCCCGTCCCCTGTCATTTTGGTCTGAAAAGATGAATATGAGAACGTTTTATAAAAATGATAGCGTGGTTTTTCTTTTTTTTCTATGTAAATAAGATACTTGGTTAACATAATTTTTAATATTTTTAAGGATATTTTTCAGTCTCTAGGACAGAAAACTTTGGTTTTGAAGAGTTATGATTATACATTTCGCATCGCATTTGTATAATTCACATCGAATTTTGATAAACATTTGGTTTCAACTGGTAAAAAATTGGAAATTTTTGCCGATTATGTTTTATTATTTTTATCAATACCTACCTACGAGATTCATCCTCAAGGGAGGGCCCCATTTTCATTGAAAAAATAAATTCGAAAAGAAAAGATTTTCTTTTAAAAGAAAGATAAAAATAATAAAAACAGCAAGAGAATGACAAATAACCTTGCCATTAATTTTAACGCTTGGCATTTTTTTTTAATTAGGAAGATGGTAGTTATGAACACTTCCGTTAATATTTTTATTTTAACGTTTGGATACTAACAGTTTTTTTTTTATTGAAACAGTAGTGTTGTTAAACGCATGATATAATAATAAAAATATACTAACATTTCTTATAGATTTCTATCAGTATAAAGCACAATCATATCTTTGAAGATTGATCTGCCATACTAATAGCTTTTGATACTAATATTGAAAAGGATGTTTTGAAGTGTTAACAATTGAATTAACATTTTCAAATAACTTTTCATAGCCTTATACTAACGCTCTTAGAATTAATTTTTCTAACAATGTTACTACTAACATTAGTAAGTAAAACTAGTGCTTAATTGTCGTAATAACATTTTAATGTCGCTTATGTAATTTTAAAATTTCAAATAAACTTTGATAGTCTAAATGGTATACGAATGAAACTAAAGTCCAAAGGACCAAAGCATGGTAAAAGCTTTAACATACTCTTGTTCCTTTCAATCTTTAAACGAATGTTACTAACAATTAACTCTAGCTAACGACCAAATACTTAGGCCAGTACAAGTAAAAAACTAGTCGTTACTAAGAATAGGGAAAAGAAAAGCAACCAAAAAAATCACCAATTGACCAGTACCAAAAATATTTTTAGGTCAACGTGATTAACCAAAGACCATAATAACCCGAGATAAAGTTTTAATTTCTTTTTAGATAGCATAAAACGGGAATCGCAAATTTAATAAAATAAACTAATTCATAAATTTTCTAAACGTTATTCGTTAGGAAAGACACCATATGAGTTAGAACCACACCTTATCCCCATGCTATATATCTATTTTCTTTATCTATTTATCTTCGCAGGATTTGGAAAAAACAAGGACACACATTCTTATATGCCTCCATAAAACATTGAGTTTTGGTCTTATTTGTTTTCCAAACTATCTTTTCGTTTCAAGAATACTTTCTTAGGAGAGGAATTCTCTTGGAATCTATGATAGAAATTTTCATTATTCATTTTGCTTCGACATCTAGTAAGAAGTTTAGTTCAACCAGAACTCCTTCTTTTTCATGTCCAATATTCTTGTTCATTTCTTTATGATTTGTTCCTTGAGATAAGTGAAATGGTTTTTTCCATAATAACCAGTTCTCATCTCCGGCGAAGGGGACTATATCGTGAATCAATACTTTGCTTGCAAATAAGTCGATGGAAAAAACTTGTTGCGAAAGAATTTCAAAGTACGGCGCCCCTCCGGCGGCATACCTCGAATTCCCTTGCAAAATGAAAGCGTCTTTCTCACGCTAGCTTATTGGTTCTTCAACATTTAACTGGCATAGGAACTAGACATGTTCAGGTATGTCTTTTCTTCCTATTTTCCTACTTTCTTTCGATCAGAACACCACAAAGGCGAGAATCCTAAACGGTATAAATCTCGCCCCGTAGTTATTACGCATTTCTATGCAATCGCCACAGGTCTGGGCATACGAGGGAGCTTGGGAACGCCTCATTCTGCCTTCTCAGTTCACCTGGTGCAGTTAGTGCATAATAGCATTGCTAAAGTGAAACTATTTCGTAAAGGGGTTTAAACATTTAAAGTAAACTTATTAAAACTATATAAAGGAAAGAAACTTACAAACGCAGAAAGCGTAATATTTCTTTAACCAACAATATATATTAATATATGTATATATTATGATATATACTATATATATTATATATATAACAGTTGTGTTTTAATAAATATAAATATTATATATATATATATATATATATATATATATATATATATATATATATATATATATATATATATATATGATATATA
>JABUQX010108615.1:10000-22198 GCA_015478945.1 Trachelipus rathkii | reverse complement strand
GGGGCTTGCTTTTCACAGTCAGGGCGGCTATGCTCCGCGACGTTAAATCGATGTCACAACTACCGCACTTCCTAGATTGGGGTCAGGGTCCAACCGAGACAGAATCCCTTATAGCACTGCAATCGTGGTTTATCTGAATAAATAAAGAGGAATTAAAATACTAATGAAAACGTTGATGGTGGCATATACATATATTATATATGTAATGATATATAAGATATATTAGTACAATATGAGTTCATTATGATTAGCATTATAAATATAATACAACATGTGAGATACAGGAGGTATAATTAAAGGACCATTGCAGATCCTAGTACTATAAACAATACTGTATCTCATCTGACGTTATAATTTATTTATCATATATATTGGTAGTGATTTGATATATAAATACTATATAGTATTATATATATATATATATACATTCATTATAGCTCCATTAAAAAATATAACTAGCTATAATAGGTTATATCATATATATAATACTTAAATTATTTTAGCATAATTAACTACATTATTCACTTTAAGTTGTATGTTAGATCATATAATATATATAATGAACTACTAATTTTTGTCTTAATTATAATTTGTATACGTATAACTATTATGAGTCTCTATTAGTTAATATTTACTACCCATATTAATATATAGACAAATATTATAATACTATATATTATATTAAATTGATGAATAATTATTCAATAGCATACTGTTATATTACTACTATACTAGTAGATATAATTTGATCAATCATATGATTATAAGTATATAATTCATATCTACTATTGTAATACGTTTATCCTTAAATCTTTACGTTTTATAAAATCATTAATATTGTATTCATTATAATAAGAGACATCCAGCACTATTTTTAATACAGCCGCTCACAACGCAAAGCATTTAGAATGAAACAATGCATTTGGATAATAATAATATCGATAGAGGGAGACAAATAAAGACTTTTAGACAAAGCCAAAGCCCACCCGTTATGAAACTAGGATCGGTGAGGTCATAGGCATGTAAATAAAGCCTGGTGGACTGACTGTTTAACGGAGAAATGCTCTAATCCAATAAGTGCAGCCGGCTGTGATAGCATATCCGCCAACTGTCAGGCGTACGTTTAACCGCACAAATAACAAGGAAGCGGCAAATATCGATTTCCAATAAATACAATTAGTTTGAACTTTCCGGTTCCATTATGTCTCTGTCGAAAAAATATTATTTAGTGGATTTGCCTAACTCCACAAATAACTTATTGAGTCAGTGGTATCTTTATCCATAGAAAACTAAAGGGCGACTTACCCGGATAGACGCTTTTTTCTTCAGGAGTTTGCAATGTTGAACACGCAAGATGACACTTGTAACCAAGGAAGAATATCATCATTTAAGAGAAAAGAATGGCTGATTAGAAGTCACCGAAATGCTGCGATCTTACGTGCGTCGAATATCTACGCCTGTACTGTTTGCTGGCAGCTCCCAATTTATTTATTTATGATGAGAGGTAGCATAGCAAGAATACATACACAAACAGTCGTAATTCATACGTATCCTAGTTACACCATACTTCGTATATGATTAACTACGTTATATAAAAAAGCTAAAGTCATAATAGTATACGTAGTTGGAAATGATCAGCACTTTTCGTGATAATAGAAACATTAAGTCTAAAATTTTAATTATTTTAATTACATAACTAATCTCAATACCATTCTATTTGGTGCAATTAAGGACATTAAAACTAAAAATCAATTCTATTGATTATATAGTGGTTGAGGTTACCTTCTTTTCTAAATACAATACACGAATAATCTAATTTAAACAATTAGTTTATGAATTAATAATACCATATTAATCAACAACATAACTATATAAATTATATATAATATATATATATTAATATATATATCATATAATATATAATAATATATTTATTAATTTAATATTGATATATTAATTAATATATCAATATATTATTATATTATATATATATAATTAATATACTATGAAGGATATTATTAATATATATATAATATCAATTATATTATATTACTATAAAATATCCGTATTATGATATATATATAGAGTAAATCCACCGTTTATCTTACTGTAAATACACAAATTTTTCCATTTGTACGACGAGAGGACGAGAGAAGAGACAAGAGCGAGAGAGACAGACGAGAGGAGACAGAGAGGGAAGAAGAGGAGCAATGGTCAACACGAAACGAAAAGAAGCAGAAGAAGGAAGACCGCATGCAGATAGACGACCAGCAAAGAGAGGTGAAGGAGAAGACCAATAGGACGCAAGACGATAGAGCTGACACCTCCGAAAGAGAGCATCGACCTCAGTGCGACAGATCAAGGCTCTCTAAGGGACGGGCAAACGTAAGAGCGATCCCACTCGGCGATATCATGCATCAAAGAGACTCGCTCTCCCAACGAAACTACAAGACCCCGAAACGATATCTCACTGCTTATCTCCTCAACGCACACTCATATAGTGTGATGCTGACGATTCGAGGAGCATAAAGATGTACTTGTAACCCGTAAAATACTTACGTCGACCCGCACCTTCGAGGCAGGAAGAAGTATCGAGAGATGAGCCGCTACGCTTGTCATTCTGCTGGTCTACTGGAGGTGTGTCATCTTTTCACAAAAAATAACAATTGCCTCCTCCCAATAATAAAAAAACTCATCTTCTCTATTCTCGTACTGATACATGTTATGAGATGGAAAGACATAATAATAGGTAATTATTATTATATATCCTCTATATTATATATATATAAATATTAATAATATAATACTTATTATTATATTATTTTATGTATATCCATCCAATACTTACTAGTAAGTACTGATATATAGAATGAGGGAACTCGAGACACCAGAGAACCGACCGACGGAGTCTGTGCGCAACTTTTGATGGTAGGTTGGTCTCTTAGTGTGTCCTTCAGTACTGTGGTGGCTGTAGGTGGTGACTGGGATATCATCTAACGTCAACATGTTTGTTGATTTGATACGCGTGGTTTTTGGCATTTCGTTTTGACTCGGGGATGTTATAGTTTTTAACACAAAGCTTATATAAGATATCGACCTCGATTCAGATACCTCACTCCACAAATAAATCGCATCTCGGCTGCTCTGTCAGGGTTCTCGGCATTATACGAATAAGATAATATTAATATATTATCTGTTCACACTATAATACATACTATGATAAAAATTACTAACTTATATGATCAAGTTATATACTGATTATTAGCATATAGTATATATAGTATATTTATATATAGCTTATATATATATATTAGTAATATATAGATATCAGTAGGTAAATAGGTAGATACTTTGAATAGGTATTACTCCTCAATTTGTATTTCCAAAATATAATAATCTCTTTAATATATATATATCCCTGAGTAGGATGGAGCGTAGGGTGATATAAGTGAAGGTGGTAGATAAAATTTATAATAATATATAATATTATAGTGATTAACATAAATTAATTATCAGGCTTGTTTTTTATATAAATTAGATAGATTTCAATACATCTACAAAATTAAAATAATAAATATTAATCACAGATGCATCTGTCAAAGTGAAATAAATGATGCCGAGGTAGATAATTTAAAGGATATCGTATATTATATATCAAATATTAAATCATGATAAATATTAAAATATATTATATATATATATATTATAATAATAATATTATATATATATATGATATTATATAACTAATATATAATAATATATATATAACTATATATATTATTATATTTTTATTGCTTTACCCAATATATATATAATATATAATAATATTTATATTAGTAATAATAATATAAATATACATATATAATATATGTATATATATATATATAAGATAATATATAATAATAATAATATATTATATTATGAGAGAGGAGAGAGGAAGAGAAGTAGATGAGAGAGAGAGAATGCGAGAGATGCATGAGAGAGAGAAGAGAGAAGAGACGAGGAGAGATCTTGCCAGAGAGAATGAGGAGGAAAGAGAGAGAGAGAGAGAGAGAGAGAGTGAGAGAGAGAGAGATGGATAGGAGAGAGAGAGATGAGAGAGAGAGAGGAAGAGAGAGAGAGAGAGAGAGAAGAAAAGTCCGCACGGCATCGTGTTCTAAATTTGTGAACTTGGTGTCTTAGACATAATAGAGAGTTATGAGAGAGAGAGCGGTTGATTTAGTGACAAATTTGATTTTTTATTATACTATATTTCATTTTCTTTCAAATTTTCGATTTAAAACAAAAGATTACTTTAATTTAGGCATAACTCATTCATCACCCCTCAAACACATATTATAAAGTATTAGTGTTATATTTATACGGTATATTATATATATTTATATATATATTTATATATTATATATATAATAAATTAATAATATATATATATATATATATATATATATGAATAAACTTATTGAGAATATATATATAATATTATTAGTAAAGTATAGATTTTCTTACTTTTTATTTATTTTATGTATTTATTAAAATTTTTTTCATTTTCCTTGAGAATAAAAGTGTAAAATATTAAAGAATTTTGTATAAGAAAATAATATAAATATTAATATATAAATTTATACTATATATATATAATTATATATTATATTTATATATATACTAGATAGTATATATAATTATATATATATAATATATACATACAATATATATAACTAATATATAAATGTCCCTAATATTATATATATAATATATATATAATATATATATATAAACAAAGATTGACATAATATTCAGTGTTTTTTCTAGTTGTTACATGATGATAGTTTATTTCAAAGTGAAAGCGATTATGGTCAGTGAGCGATCTACATAGAGAAAATTCGTGAAAACCCTTCATGAAGATGGCATCTCAGATAGTTCCCGAAAATAATATTTTCAACCTTTTTTTAAAGACTCAGGATTAAAACTTTTGCCGAATTTTTTTAATAAAATATTTATTTTTTGAGCGGATATTAATTTCTTTTGGAAAAAAGTTACTAATTGACACATGGCGGCGTTCAGATGAGATATGAGGGAATGGAGTTAGATGTGGTGGGAGGGAAAAGAAATAATTCTCAATCGGATCATTAGTTCATATTCGTAAGCAAACATTCTTCAGCAGTTGTAATGTTTGCAATATTATAGAGGTTCAAACTAATATAATGCTAATATAATATAATATATATAATAAATATATATATATATATATATATATATATATATATATATATAATATATATATATATATATCTATAGAATAAATGTTCAAACTACTATAATACCATATATATATAATATTAACTATATATAGTTCTCATATAAATATATATAATATTATAAGTAATCATATTATATATTAAATATATTATATTATATATAAGTGATATCAATATATTATATATATATATTTTTTGGCAATAACTGCAAGAGATTGTATAAATGTATAGATATATGTACCCATATATGAATTTATATATAGTTAATATATATATATATAATATATATAAATTATAAATATAATTTATATATAATATAATATATTAGCTACATATAGAAGCATTTAGGTAGTTAATATTTAATCCTTTGTTATATATATATATATTATATTATATATAAATATATATATATATGATACTTATATATATATATAGCTTTATATATTATATATATATAAATATATATATATATATATGATATATATAAATATATTATATATAATAAATTGAATATATATATTTATATAAATATACTATATAATATATATATTATAATATATATAATAGTATTATTTATTATTTATGTATATTATTATATATATTATATGATATATATATTGTAATGAGTTGATTAAAATTTTAACAAAATTTTCGCTTTGCATAAGCCAGATGCCGACTAATTATATATATTTTATTATAATGAGAGTAATATATATATTATTTTATATGTATATATAATATATGATACCTACTATATATATATATATAATATACCATTATATATTAATATTATATATTATAATAGATATATATTATAATATATCATAATATATATATATAAGCATATATATATTTATATTAGGATCATTATATTGATCGGATATAAAAATATGGCTTCTTGAATTGTTTTTAGCTGCGTAGATGTTTGGTAATGAATTAACTTATTCTTATCCAGCCATCAGGCTCAGGCGCAGGCTCCAGCTCCAGGCTCAGGCTTCAGCTCCGTTTCCGGCTTCCGACTCCGGATGCTGCTTCCTAAACACTCCGACTCGCGACTTCATTCTCGGAAACTCCAACCTCTTATTGTCCTCTTGCCATTTCAAATAGATATTTCTGGCAAATAATTATTTTTAATCCTCGGCTCCGGCTATTGACTCTGGCCACCGGCAATAAATAATAATAATAATAATAATTTAATAATAAGTAATAATAATAATAATAATAAATAAATAAATAATAATCAATAAAAATTAATAATAAATAATAATAGTTTAATAAATAATATATAATCAATGAGATTAATAATAAAATAAAAATTAACGCATTATAAAAAAAATAATATATAATAATTAATAATATAATAATATATATTTTCCATTTTAGAATTACTTTTAAGAAAACGAAAGTGTTATAGCGTTGGGATGGGAAAAATATAACCTTTAACTGTATAGTTGTATTAGATTTTCCGCAAACCGACAGAGTGAGAAGAAATCGATTACTTGTTTTTCTATCAATCGATTCTTTTTAATAATATTTTCCTTCCCCATGCAAAATGACTGGAAATAAAACGTGGCCAAGTATTTAGGTTACGTTCATGTAAGTCCCTGCTCGTTTAGGTTATGATAACATTTTTTAAGGTATGCTTAAATTTGAGCGTCCCGAACACCCTTTTACTTATTATAAACTTATCGTAACGCTCAAACTAGCAGCTCCTAACCATAAACAAATAAAAGGTAAATGAGTTTCAAAAATATGGGGGAAAAGTATGGATAAAATCGTATTATCGGAAAACTATAATGATTAGATATATAATTAGATATTATATATATAATATATATAATATAATATATAATATCATAATTTTATATATATATATATATATATAATTATAATTATAATTAATTAATTATATTTTTATATATTACAGAATATTGGCAATTAATTTTGATAATTTATAACATAATTTATATATGATATATATAATATATAATTAATTATAATATACTCATATATATATTATATAATAATATAATTATATATATATATATTATATATATATATATATAATATATATATTATATGAATATATATATACAAGATTAAATATTAAAAATATAAAAAAGTTTTTAATCATAAAAACACAAGAAACACACGAAAGAAATATGCTGCGATACAACATACCATTGCTACATGTAAAACACGCATTAACTATTACTAGATATACGCAAAACATTTAAGTTCACTCAATCACAAATAAGTACATACGATATATTACGCAGAGAAGTAATCCTTAGTAATCCTATACCCCATTATCAGAGTCAAATCATTTACTCTCACAACATGACCCGAATTCGCTACCATATAAGAGTATGTCATAATAGCTGTTCGCACTCCACCTCAAAGCTGAAGTAAGATTCTCTTTTGTGTTAGTTGACGTATTGAGATAACCTCTTGTGAGAAATTTTGACAATATGAAAGCTATTGCCAACTGTTATTGGACGCTACAAAAAGGGATTTTATATTTTAAACCCATAAAAAACCTATCCCCAATAAGACTTTAGATTTTCTTATTCCCCAATTATTTAAAAAAATAAATTTTTTGACACCACTCATGGGTAAATGGAAAAGTGGTGTGTTTTATTATCGATATATGTATAATGATGCTTTTATTAAATATATGCAGGAAAATTTAAATTTTTTAAGACAGGTGTTGAGGTTAAACGCGAAATATATTGACCCCTCTAAACACTGAATACATGACAGATTAAAATATTATCGGGTGACTAGAATATATTAAATATAAATGAATAGGTGAATAATAAAATTTCTACAAATAAAAGTTTCATACTATTAGCCATTATCTTAATATGTATTTATATAAAAATAAATAATATGATAATAATAAGTAATAGATAGATAATACACGAAAAATAAAATAAATGAATAATGATAGAATAATAATAAAATAATATAATAAATAATAATTAATTATATAAATAATAAAAAAGTTAAATTGTATTCCTGTAATGGTACCGAAGCTATATCATTAGAATATGGAAAAAAATGTTGGTTTTTTTTTAATAGTTAATATGGAAACAATGAATTTGAGTATTAGAGAATTTGTATGATATTTAATAATAGTAATAATAATAATAATAATATATAATAAATAATAATATATAATATATAATAATAATATTAATAATAATAATTAAGATAATATATTAATAATTATTCTAATTTAACAACTAAATATATTTAAAATTTTATTTTATTATATTATTATTAATTATTATTATTATTATTATTATTATTTATTATTATTATTATATATTAATATTATTAAATATTATTTATTTTTATTAGTATTTATTATTTATTATTATTATTGCAATATTTTTCCAATTTCTAAAAACCTTTCTAACATTTAAAACTAATTGGCACTGGATTTATTCAGTTAAAGTTAAATTTGATATTCAAGCTAGGTAAGATGAATCTAAGATCCAAAATAGAGTACAAAAAATGAGGAGAAGAAATAGGATTTAAAAACTAAAATTTAAAAATATACTAAAAGATAAATGTTGAAGTTTGATAATCATAGTTGTGTCTTTTTTTTTTTGCTCTTTCTTCCATATCTGCAGACATTAAACGTATATCGCGACTCATTTACTTATATTTTTTTTAATCCTGCTCTCTGGTCAAATGTTTTCTAATAAAAAGGACGTCCGCCATCATAAGATGAGAAAATCCCCTTCTTTTTTACAAGATTTTAAAGCAACTTACTATTTCACTATTGTGTAAAACGAAAGTGTATTACGCTATGTATGTTTTATCCTTACATCTGGTTTGTACTTTGTAACTGTCCACATCAAGCTCTGGCTGAAACTGATTATCCTTGTCGCCGTAGGTCTTTTACAATTGATGCATTGGAGCAATTGATTAGCCTCCGTCTCGAAAAGCAAAAGATATTGATACGATGTACGGTTGATACACTTGCCAGCAGAATCATATACATCACAATGCCACTAAAGCTGGAAGATAATTTTGTTCGCTGATGGCCTTTATAATAATATTGATTGTTTGTGTAGTTTTCACCTGTCAAATTTCTTTTAAAATGAATATTTAAATTTTTGATATCCTCTTCATTTGATTGAACAACAACTTCGCTTTCTAGATGGAACATATCATGGTTTGGATTGACCTTTGTCTTTAGATCGGCCAAGTATATTAATGTTGTTTTTTTTTCACCGATTTTCTTTTTCTATTTAATAATATAATAAGCCTCTAAACCCATTGATCATATATTCTTTTTTTATTTTTCTTTATCAAAAGGTATATGAAATAGATGTTATTTTGTGGGCTCTGTGTACAATTATGTTTTTGTATGATTTAGATATTTATAGCGATATTTTTGTGTATGAGTCGAAGTTCATATTACATGGACCAGATGATCAAGTTTTTAATGTATAATATTCTTCGCTTTAATGTGAAATTGCATTATAATTTCATAACTAATAAAATTAAATTATTTTTTAAAGCTAATGGGCATTATGTAACTTTTAATTTATGCTATTAAATATGTTCTGAGTTTTGTAAGGCATAAAATTTTGTATAACTACGTTATGATCCTTTAAAAAATGAACAAACATGTATATCAACGTTATCTCACGTAAAAGAAGGCTTAAAAGAAGTTATTTTCTAATTTAGAATTTTGGTCTCTATTAGACATATAGAAGTCCTAGGCGAAGTTGAGTGCCGAAAGGCGTGAGGCGGATACTCCATAGAAGACTTCATTTTTTGAATTCAAAATTATTTGTTTTTAAAGTTCAAAACGTTTTGTGTTGCAAGTGTTGAATGAGTTAGTAGTTTGCGAGTATATTTCTTTAGTATTCTAGGTTTTGATGAGAGCGGATATGTTTTACATTTATATTATTATCATTTTTCAGATATAGATATCTAATAGTTCATGATATATACTTAGGAACATTGTTTAAAAGCTTTCACATCAGCCGGATGGATATAGGGGTGTCAGGTGTTCAAGAGATTTTTTGATTGTGATTTTTGTATAACATTCCTCCGTTAGATTTGACAATGTAGTTTTCACCCAGGTAAGGTCTGATCATCCTGTTTAATAATTGGGTAATATCATGGGTAACATTTCCTGTCGTGCTGATTATCGGTCTAGGGGGTGGATTTTCTTGATTTTTGAGGACTTTAGGAAGATCCAATTCTTTTTATTTTGTTTTTAATTGAAGTGTTTTGTATTTTATGGGCTAGAATATTTAAACTCTTTTTTTTTACATCATCAGTCTGAGTTTAAACCTTAAAAATTTTGTTTTGTCGTTTATCATATGTCATTGAGCTTCTTTGTCGTAAATCTGTTTCTATTCATAAACTACAACTCCTCACCTTTATCGAGTCCTCTTTATCAATAAATAATAGTTGTGGATTTGAGTGATTTTATCGCTTCTTAGGTCATTAGATAGAGGATCAACGGTATTATCTGAGGGCAGATATGAGCCAAAGTGTTTTAATTTAGATTTCAGTTCTTGCTCAATTGAAATCATCGTCATCGCTTAAATCCAACAACGATATTATTATAAAGAGACCCGATAAAGGTGGAGTAGCAATGATAGTGGATGTAACGCCACTTACATTGGTTATACGACGAATAAATACACTTCGGCAGCGTCGTTTTATTTGCAGGCACAAGATAACCAACCAATAGTTAAGATAGTAAAATACTCTCCACTTACAATTGTTCCTCCAAAATAAAAATCAGCAAAAAATGTAACTGCCTTTTGTTTATTAAATTATTGAACAAAAAGAAGCAAATTTTAATGATCAATATACTGGCGGCCCAGTCCCCTTTCTTATTAGAAAACATAGACTAAACATTATAAAAATATAACGAAATGTGTCCGATTACTCTTAACATTTATTAGCGTAGGAAGAAAGAAAGAAAAAAGACTCATCTAAAACTTATCAACATCACATTATATGGTTTTTCTTCATTTGAAATATTATTTTTGAAATTCCAATTTCAAAATTTTGTTTTTGTGATTACTTTAAAATTTTAGCTTTTATTCTTGTTCATAAAATAAAAGTATTATCATTCTATAAAGATGCGCAAATTCCTTCAGCGTTTGGACGCCCATGTCATTATTTACATTCAGTCCACAGTCCAGAACAAATAGCTCGACATTATTAGATAAATTAATCATTAACTGAAAAAAACTTCACCTCCGAATACCCTACCAATCTCATTAAAAGAACAATCAATGCTGTCACCTACAACACGTTAATTATCTTTATTTAATGTAATTTCTACTGTCAGACCTCAGCTCAGAGCGATTGGCTGGGTCCCCCTTAGTCCACCTACCATCGCAATATTTATTATGGAGCCTTACAACGAATACTATGCACATATTACCCATCCCATAACTACACAATGAACATCTGGATCAGACGTGGAGGACATTTGTTCAGCCCTACCCCCACAACACGCAATTCCCAAGAATCCTTACTTTCTCAATAGATATCACCCTTACAGTAACAATCACACTATCGAAGAACTGATATCAACGAAAACATCCCATTGTTAGATTACACTAGTCACCTGAAAAAAAACACAAGATTATAATATAGTATAAATAGAAAACCCCCGTTCTCCCCGAATTACATCCACTGGCTATCAAACTACCCACACACACAAAACTGGCCGTATTATCATCTTTATACCTCCGAGCTTTCCGAATTTGTTCACCACCATTATTGCAAAACGAAACACAATACATACACAGAACTTTCGCATCATTGTTATATCCTGAATATTTCATAACAAAAGCATATAGAAAAGCTAAAAAAAGATACTACAACATGGACCCCCCTATAAAACAACCTAGTACATATTTACCCATACCAAATATGCCGCTACAAAATA
>JABUQX010108615.1:0-2500 GCA_015478945.1 Trachelipus rathkii | reverse complement strand
TGTTTTCTCAGGCCTAGAAACAAAGTAGTTAACCCGTCTCAAGCTTTCCAGAATAATTTAATTTTTAGGAGGACGAGTCCCCGCGAATATTTAACAACATACAAGTAACTTGATAAACTCTTCCAACTGTTTTGATTTAAGAATAATTCTTTGATAACTGAACCGAACGAATGAACAAATAATAATTGGTAAGCAATAAACTAGCCGGCTTTACTAATAATACCAATAATGGCGATGTACATAAGATTTTCACCTCGAAAAGCTTTATAAGCGAATAAGCAACAACTGATCTGAATGAATTCAAACAGCGACTCACAATTAAAGCGATCGATCTATCATCTTTTTGAATTTTGGTAACCTCCAGGTTTCCAGGAAAATACATCTTTTTAACGACTATTTGAACATTCTAGCAATTCTGAATAACAATTTTTAATTTTTCTGTAACATGTGGGAACCACTGAAGGGATTGATTGGGAGTTCATCAACAATGAAAAAGATTTATATGAACATGTGTCCTATGTGCTCCCGTTTCAAAGTTACAGTACATTTGCTGTCATACGCATACAAGTTTAATGAAATAACAATACGGATAATAAATATAATATTACTATTTATACGGTTTTAATAATAATAATAATAATAATAATAATAATAATAATAATAATAATAATAATAATAATAATAATAATAATAATAATAATAATAATAACAATAACAATAACAATAATAATAATAATAATAATAATAATAATAATAATAATAATAATAATAATAATAATAATAATAATAATAATAATAATAATAATAATAATAATAATAATAATAATAATAATAATAATAATAATAATAATAATAATAAAATAAAAAAATAATAATAAAAATAAAAATAAAAATAATAATAATGTTTTGTACTATACTACGTATGTTTTAAAGCAAAGTTTTGGCCACATCAGGGATGTTACTCTCACAGAAGGTGCTGGAAATGGGAACCCCAGCTCTGTATGCAAGTTTGAAGTCACCGCATCATCGATTGTCGAGCTCTTCCAAATATCCCAGGTGTATTTCGAATTTGGTCGCAAGCATGAACTATACGTTGCCGTAGAACATCAACACTGTCGAAGGTGGTTGAATACATAAGTGCTTTTAGGTGGTCCCATAGATAATAGTCTAATAGATTTAAATCAGAGGACCGAGGAGGCCAGGCAGTAGGTCCCCCACTTCATATCCATTCCCTCGGATATTGTTTGTTTAAAAAGGCCCTTGCTACCCTACTGAAATGGTGTGATGTACCGTCATGCATAAAATACATGCGACAAATAATGTGAAGTGGAATATCATCGAGAAGGACATGCAATTGATTTCTTAAGAACGTTTCATACACCTCACCTGTTAACCTTGGTTCAATGAAAATAGGTCCTAGTAGGTGGTCACCGAGTATTCCTGCCCATACATTGACGCTAAAATGATGTTGACTTCTTGATTGCAGAAGCGCATGAGGATTATCTTCAGACCAACGATGGTTGTTATGGAAATTAACAATACCGTCTCTGGTAAAATCAGCTTCGTCAGTGAACAACACGACAGATAAAAACTGTTCGTCTGCGTCGCTATGAATCCTGTACAAAAATGCAAGTCTTCGTGGACATCATCCTCTTCAAGTGTCTGTACACGTTGTACATGATACGGGCGAAGTTGTTTTTCACGGAGTACACGCCATACTGTCACATGTCCAACATTTTCCATTGCTGCTATTCTACGTGTACTTATCCCGTTATTGTCCTCAACGTGCTGCAAGATCCGTTCCTCACAATTAACCGTCCTCACATGTATTGGTCTTCCTCCATCTGATGCTCGCTTTAAATGTCCCGGTTTCCCGTAACCGTTCGTCTAATCTTTGAAAGGTTTTCTTATCCGGTAGACGTCTATTAGGGAACCGGTTCTCGTATAAACGTCTTGTCTCTGCAGAATTACAACCGGCAAGACCATACATTAAATGCATGTCCGCCATTTCATGATTCGAGTACATTTTTAACACCAATGGACCCCATCAGGTAAATAACACCATAGTACAGTACATATATCAAGATATCAATGATAGATACTATCGGGTTATAACGATTGATGATAGGGTGAAGGTACACTTACACTTAACTTTTCCAAATTACTCACGCAACTGATGATTTGGAAAGAGTACGCAATTAGTCGGTGTTACTTTAATCGAATTATTAACCGTATACTTTGTATAATATTCGTACCTCAAAATTTTAAATTTATTTTTTACGAACCTCTTAGTAATATGTTAAGACGATAATTTATTATTATTCATATCTGTATTATTATTATTTTTATTTCACGAGCCTTTGCATGCCTGTGACGGTACATGTGCGTTGTAACTTTAAACGGTAACACATAGGTGAAGTGGCGCACGGTACCGCGAAAGCGTTTCAATGATAAATGCGAAAACGGTTAAACACCCGAACTAACTGAACGAAGTACAATG
>JABUQX010108614.1:0-26503 GCA_015478945.1 Trachelipus rathkii | reverse complement strand
ATAATAATAATAATAATAATATAAATAAAATAATAATTTAATAAATAAAATAATAATAATAATAATAATTAATAATAATAATAATAATATTCAATAATATAATAATAATAAAATGAAATAAATTAATAATAAATAATTAATAGATAAAATAGATAGGCAAATATGTATAATAATAATAATAAAATAATAATAAATAATAATAATAATAATAATAATGAATAATAATAATAATAATATAATAAAATAATAAAATCAATTAATAATAATAAATTAATAATAATTAATATAAATATAAATAAGTAATAATAATAATAATAATAATAAGAAGAAGAAGAAGAAAAGAAGAAGAAGAAGAAGAAGAAGAGAAGAAGAAGGAAGAAAGAAGAAGAAGGAAGAGAAGGAAAGAAGAAGAAGAAGAAGAAGAAGAAAATTTAATATCAGCTTCTAATTTAATGTATACTTAAATTGGTATACTATATTTAGCAGGATCTTGTTAATAATAACTTTCCTAAATATCTGCTAGATAAAATCATTAGAACTTTTATAAATAAGAAAATTCTCGAAGAAAAAGCAGAAGATAATAGGATAGCTTGATTTCTTTTTCAGATCACAAACGATAGATAGATAAATTTAATTATGAAAATATCAGGTTAAGGAAAATAATTCAATATAACATCAAGTCCAAATCTAACGCTAAAGAAAAAAAACTTAGATGTTACTATAAGCCATTGAACTTTCTGAAAAGGAACTAGTGGACTAAGGAGAATGTGATGAATCATGTAGTATACCCAATTTCACTTTATAGAAGATGGCTGTAATGTCTCTTACATCGGTATACTACTAATCTCTCAAAACTTCGTGGTCTCAAAACATAAGATACAGGCCTAGTAAGTATCTTTGAAAACACTTGAAAAAAAACTATCACGGAACCCCTAAACCCAATCTCGACATTTCTAATTTCATATACTACATCGCAGCAAGAATTTTTTTGAATCTGAGGTGGCTTGTCTGCAGTCCCTTCTAAATAAAAAAGCCACAAGCCACTTATCACATCGAAGGTTATAATGGAAAATGGAAAAATTTTTGAACATTTTTAGTTGGTTATCAGATCTCACATATTCATATAATATACTTAAGGCTTTTTAACCTTTAACGTTTTAGTTATAAAAACCTTTAATATGTTACTTCGCCAGTTTATATTTTTAATTTAAATAACATTTATTTTGTTTCACCAATTGTTTCAAGTAGTCTACAACTCGTCGCTGATGATGCCTTAGATACCAAAGCGAAATATTAGATTAAAAGTTCAGAAAGCAGTTGCTCTTTCTATTCTAAAATAGTCCTTAAAAAAATCAACATGTATGCTCGTTGATACTTTAGGTAATTTAAACTCTCACTTTTAAATAATAATAATAATAATAATAATAATAAACATAAATAACATAATAATAATAAAATAATAATAATAATAATAATAAAAATAATAATAATAATAATAAATAATAATAAAATGATATTCTATTCTTCTTGAAGGAAGTCTGGTGCGTATACCCATTTGCAAAAACAGACATTCAAGCATCATTGAATGCGTGCGGATGATTCATCGGCACAAAACAGACACACTGATGATACCACACATCCTCACCACCCAACACACACACCTACCACACACACGTACAGACAACACAGGAACGAGAGATCTTCTTCCGCGTCTTGTAGCTAGTTCAATGAATGTCACATCTTACGCACGCTTAGCCTCTTAATTACAATTTAAACAACTCCCATATATATATATATTACTAAATATATATATATTAGTATATATATATATATATATAATTAAATATATATAATAATAATATATATATATATATATATATATACTATAATATATATATATAATATATAATATATATACAATTTTGTCTTTTTCGTAGCAAATTCCTCAAAATATAGGATAATATATATATATATATAACTATAATATAACAATATAATATATATTATTATATACTATATATATATATATAATATAATATAATATATATATATATTTATATATTATATATAAATATATATATATATAGATATAGATATATATATATATATATATATATATATATAATATAATAATATATAATATATATAATTATATATATATATATATTATATATATATAGATATATATATATATACATAATAATATAATATATAATATATATATATATATAATATATATATATATATATATATATATATAAATTTTATTTTTTATATATATATATATACATATATATATATATATATATAATATATATAATATATATATTAAGATATATATATAAATATATATTATATTATAATATATATATATATATATATATTAATATATATATATAAGTATATAAATATATATATATATATATACATATATATATATTATATATATATATAGATATTATATTATAAATATATATATATATATATATATATATATATTATATATTATATACTATATATATAATATATCATATATTATATATATTGTAAAATCCTTATGTAAAATATTCCACAATATTTTGAAATCAAAAAAACTCAGTTTGTTTGATACTTAAAAACGTTCATTCAAAAAACCAAAATTGCTCATATCCATGCATAAGTCTCGTTAGCATTCTACCGTACAAAATTTGTTTAAATAACTTTCAATTTATACCTTTTTTATTGGTTTGACTCGACCAATCTTTTCGTAAAACTGTAAAACAGGCATGTCAAAATAATGTCTGTTGAATCATGAGGACAGAGAGAATGATGGGAAATGAGAGGGAGAGAACTTACGGGTTTAGAGAAATGTAGAGTAGGCGATTAGAGAGGGTTTGGAGGAAAAACGTTTTTTAGAAGGTTGGCATCATAGGTAAAAATCATTTGTTTGGGTCGAACAACCACTTAGATAACAGCTAAAGAATAGCGCTAAGTAGTGTTGTCAAGGCGCGAAAATCAATAGAAGTTTTTCTTAAAAATTAAAATATATATAATATGCATTCTTTGAACATATTATATAGGATATTTTATATCATATATAATATACAAAGATGTATATTGTTTTTCCGTTTTTCTTTTTAATTATAATATATTAAATATAAAGAAAACAGATTAAATATCAGTGAGACGAGCAAAGGAAGGTTCTCACTTAAAAAACATTTTTTCTTGAAGATAATTACTTTAAATAAATAATAATACATAATAATAATAATAATAATAATAATAATGATGAGTAATAATAATAATAATAACTAGTAATAATAATATAACTAATCTTGTAAAAATATTACAAGCCTTGGAGGTGTTACCTCATCATCTTTGGAAAAATAAAGATGTTTGACATACTAATGAAATATATTTGTTAATTATCTTTGAAATATTAATTGTAATATTGGAGAATTTTTGATGTATTTATTTTAAATGATTTTTCTGTATTCATGAAATATTTATATTGATATATTTGGAATATTATATTAATTACTAATTAACTAATTAAAAAAAAAATTACTTACTTATTTAATATTTAGTAAACTCATTATTTTAAAGAACATTTAATTTATAATGTGTTTTCCATTGTTTTATATAGGTTTTTTTTGGGACCAGTTTTTATTATGCAATAATAAAACTCTTTACGAATTGGTGCGTTATTAAAATTCCTCCATTGTGGCCAATTGAGAAAGAAGAATCTCGAATAATTAGAGGGCCACAATTGGCTTCGCTTGCGTCGGATATTGGAAGGTGTAATCTTCTCATCATTCAAAGTGGTTACTGTGTCTTGGATGAGAGATTCGCTTCTTGCACGAACCTATGGAAATCTTTTGAGTCTACAAGTGCCCACTGTTTTACCAATTTCTTGAGGGTGACTTGTCACTAACAGATGTTCCCAAATCTAAACCTTTGCCAAGCAGTTTAAAGGTGGAAAACCAATTTGAGTACTGTAAGTACAGAAATTATTTAACACACAAAAAACAAAATTCACACTAAAGTTTAAATTAGCTAGGAAACTATATACAAGTGGTATGGGCATATTGGCACCTTTGGGTCTAATATGCAAGCATATTTCATTATGTATAAGTTTCAATAAATTAATAGAAATTACACAAAGAGTATATGTTTATCTTATCGCCTTTGGGCTTTAAAATACGTTATACTTAATTTTGTGGGAATTTCAAAACACAAAGGTGTTAAAATTTAAAGAAAACATATGTTATTGTTTTCCAAAAATACAAACAAATTTTTAAAAAAAATGGGTGACAGATAAAATTCCCCATGATAGCCATAGAAAAAGAGCTACTTAATATAATGAGTGAAAAATAGAAAATAACCAAAATTCTAGAGACATTTTAATATATAAAGAATATATTAAATAATTAATTTTTGATTAATGACATTATCGTCTGCATTTTTGTATGTTTTTTTTTTTTTTTTAAAAGGCAAAATTACTAGAAAAATAATACAAAAAATTGTTTAATTGCATTTTTTTTCTTTTATATGGTTTCTGAGGAAAGTTCTTTTAAGATATATATAGAAAAATTATGCAATTGACACCTGTAAATTAAGTAATTAAGATTAGATTAATTAATTTTTTTTTATTTGACTAAAAGATAGTACAGATTAAGTAAATTAGTTTAGTGAAAACCATTTTACAAAATTGAAATTAGTTAAGTAATTAGAACTAGATAAAGATTACTAAAAATCAGAAACAGTAGCAGAGAACCATAAATCTTCGTAAGAAGGAGTTGTTAACAAAAGGTGTGTATATGAGTTTGTTCTATAGTAGGAGGGATAAGAGTAAGGAGTTGAGGGAAGAGAGTTATAAAGAATCGGCATTGGATGGGGAATTGCCTCCAGAGCGGAGGGAAGGAAAATTGTCGCTGAATGGGAGAATTGCAGGGGAAGGGATTTCGCCTCCAAGAGTGAGGGATTGAAGTCTTGGCCCCAATCGAATCCCTCATTTCTTCATTCACTCTTACCCCCACTCATTTCTTCGTTCATTTCTCTCCCTCATTTCTTTCCTTTCTCGTGCGGCATTATATGCACATACAACAGACACACACACATCGTTTTTATATATATATATATATATCGTTTTTACTTTTATTGACTATAAATCTACTAATTACTTTTTCATTATAATTATGCATTAATTATATTTGTCGTAACCCCGCGTATATTTACAGGAGGTAAAAATTTCGATTTTGGTTTTTTTTATATAATTATGCATTAATTACATTTGTCGTAGGATCCGCGAATATTTTCCAGATGGGTTAATATATATATATATATATATTATATATATACTATATATTATATATATATATAATAATATATATCAGATATATATATATATATAATATATAATATATATATATATATATATATATTATATATTCGTTTTCGTTTTATTAATAATAAATTTATTAATTACTTTTCATTAATTATTTTGATTAATTATATTTGTCGTAGTCCCCCGATATTTACAAGTGGGTAAAAATGTTCGGTTTTTTTGTTTAACCCGTTGTTTTTAAACCGGTGGTTTTTTAGGGAAGGCTCAGGAAGCAAGTGTTTTTTTTTTTTTTGAGTGAATTAAAAAATAAGTTTTTTAATTAAACGAAAATCCGTAATTTAGCAAATAACATAATTAATAATTACCAAGAGTGCATGTAAAACTTTTGGAGTTAGACCTCAGAACCACCCATAATGGCACTTAGACCAAAGTCACCAAAGGTCAACGGAAGGTCACCAAAGGTTCACCAAGGTCACGACAAGGTCACCAAAGGTAAAAAAGTCACCAAAAGTCACGCAAAGGTCCACAAAGTCAATATTGCCCAAATTGACCAAAAAATACAGGAAATAAGTAATTTTTGACCAAAAAACCCTATAGAATTTATTATTTTGACCCTAAAATTAACAGAATGTTATATTTAGCTACAGAAAATTGGAAATTTATTTTACTGATTTGAAATATTTTAAAAATTATTCTACTGCAACAAAGATTATAAAAGCCACAATTTATAACAGAATTGGAAAAATAAATTTGTTGGTAAATAAAATGATTGATTCCCAACTTAGAAAATATTAATAGAAGACGTAGAACAACTTTGAAGAACTTTGAAGAATTTTGAAGAACTTTGAAGAATTGAAGAACAATTGAACAAATAAGTTGACCTTTGAACATTTAAGAACACACCGACCTTGAAAAAAGGGGACTAGTGCTTCTTAATTAATAATACAGAGAATTAATTAAAATATAATTGTCTACAAAACTTTGATATTTGTGTAAAATGTTCCAAAACCTCATTTACGATATTTTTACTGAAAAATTCTTAAAAAGTTCAATGATTATTTATTTTTGAAAAAGAAATTATTTTAAAAATAATTTGAAAGAAAATTATTCTTATTTTTTTTTTTATTAATAATATTGATTCGTAAATATTTTATAAACTTGAAACTAAAGTTATTAAATTTTAACTTTTTAATTTTAACATGATTATTAAGTTTAAATAGTAATTAATAGTAAAAGGAAAATAAATTAATTTTAATTATTTAATTAAAAGTTAATAACTCTTTTGTTTGAGGTCAAAAACGAGCTTTACACAAATCTTTGAACATTGAAAATTTTGAAATTATATTATGTTTTAACAGTCACTATTTTGAAAATTGTGAAAAGTAATTTGTAAACTTTAGTGTTTTTTTTTTGAAAACTTTGAAAAATATTTTGAGAGACTTTAGTTTTTTTTATTTTTTAGAAACATTTGAAGAACTGATTCTTTTTATTGTTAATTTAAATTATAACAATTAATCATGACTATGTTTGAACCAATAGTCTTAACAGTCTTCATATTTTCTACATTGTTTCTCATTTCTCGTTACCTGGTCAAATGGCTATAGCCGACCAGCTTGACCCTAATGGAGCTTTCAGAGGAGGAAAAGAAAACTAAAGAACTAGGAAAATGATATTCAACAGAGAACATGGAATGGAGAACAATGATAATACAGAAGATGTTCAATCAAGAGAGAGAACAATAATGCTAAACAGAAGTAAAGACTACTGATGGACAGAAAACAGAAGAGAACTACAGGAGCAAAGCTCAAAGAAAGGAACCCCACACAAAAGGAGTATGGACTTCCATCCCAGTATATCTAACCTCCTTCTAAACATTGAACAATGTTCGTTAAACCCGAAATCAGAGAACAGTTGGGGACGGGGCATCAACCAGCGAAATAACAGGAAAATACAGCCAAGAATACTAAGGTTTGCTCCAAAAGACGAATGTTTTGGACAATACTTTTAATATACATTTTAAATGCATCGGGGGCCACTCCCCCTTCAAATAAAAAGAAAATTTATCCTTCCTGGAATGGCCAAACAGAAATATTTAACAATAGAAGTGAGTTTAGTGGAACTTGGGGACAGACCCAAGCAAGTGATACTCTATATGGAGGACAACCTCAGAATCCGTGGGGACCAGCCCAAAATACTTTAAATAATCCTTTAAATATGCAGCCACCTTACACAGGCTGGCAACAACCCCTTCCTACAATGCAACCTGGTTACAATCCATACCCATATGGACCCCCTTATGGAGGATATTATCCAAACGCTGCGTATATGCCCCTCCACTTCCAGAATTGCCTAAAGAATTAAAATTGTATGGAAGAAACACCAAGACCCAAGTTTGGGTAGGCATTAAGTTTGAAGATTACCTTTCGACGTTGCAAGAGAAGATACGCACGTTAGGCCTAATAACTGAAAGACAAAAAATAGACTATGCTAAGACTACAATCTCTTCTGATTTCACATCAGAGGCCCGCCAGTACATTCTCAAAGACAATAGCTTCTCGAGGTGTAAGACCCTAGAAGACTTCTTGATTCAACTGAAGATTTTTCTCAAACCAGAAAAAACCGAGACAATCTTCTGTTTATTGAAACAGTTCATGAAATTTCAAAGGAGACCACATGTAACTCTTACTGAATTCATGTTGGACTTGACTTTGGGAATATCAGAGAAAACTCATAGATATTGAGACTTCCTTTGGATTTACTTCTCAACAGATAAATATCTTAATTATGACTAAGATTTTAGAGAGTATGGAAGAGCTCAGAGATCATCGAAGACTTAGAGAAAAAGTCTTAAAAGTCTTTAATCCAGATTTGAGTTTCGTAGAAATTTTGGAGAAACTCAGCCAGATAGAAGAAGGAGTCTTGTTCCAAACTAACCATAGAGCTGAACAAGATAGAAGAAATACAGCTAGAGTATTCTATACAGAGAACAATAGCACTAATAACAGTGAAGTTAGAAAAGAAAGAACTACATATAACCCTTCCATGAGGAACAGAACCATGGAATGGAGTAATAAAAAGAATACTTCTAAATTTTCAGGAAAAAGGACAAGCCCTTCTCCAAATATAAGACCTAATAAGGGAGTAGTTAAGAAACTCTCCAGTAAAGAGATAAAGTCAATGGATTATTGCCTAAAATGTGAATCTTTAGGGCACCATTCCCGAAACTGTGGTTGGAATACCACATACTGCAGAGTATGTAGAAAGTTCCATGCCCGGGGTTCGACGTCTAATTGCAAGAATGCCCCTGTGTGGATCCCTAATGAAAATGAAAATAATATGGTAATACCATATAATAACCCCACTGATTTTGATAATGGGGTCAAAGCTCGAAGAGTCGAGATTAAAAATGATTCAAATACTAGAAAGCCAAACTCTTACTCAAGAATGAGCGTAGCTATCAAGGTAAGAGTCCTAAGAAAACAACCAGAGTTCACCTGATCTATAATCATCAAGCAGATCCAGAACATGAAGAAATATCTGAAGCTGAAGATGAAGAAGAAGAGAACGAACAGTTTTTTCAACCCGATCTCTCTACAAGAGAACCAAATTTTTGAGTTAGTTCTGGCAAAGATTTAAATGAAGAAATGGTAAATAGAACAGTAATTAAAGAAAATACTTCAAGCTTAAAGAAGAGAGGTGTTATAGTAACCTCTAGCTTCTTTGGTGTAGGAATTAGACCCCCAAAATTGGGATGTCATTATTTTTTGTCAATATTTTTGACTCCAGCAAAAGGTCAGAAAGGTTGAAGTTCATAGCCTACTAGATTTAGGGAGCACAACCTGTTTGATATCGTTGGATAGATTAAAGGAAATAGAAAGAGAAGGAAGATTCAAACTGTCTCTTAAAGAAGCTAGTATTATAGTTCAAGGGATTGGAACTCAGATGATCCACCCCTAGGAGAAGTTGATCTACTTTTAAGACTACACCAACAGTATTACCCAGTTACCTTTTTAGTGTGTAAGACTGGAAGCACTGGAGCTTGGAATGGAATTTTATTAGGTACAAGTATTTTAGCTAATCTACCTATAACAATAGACCTTTCTTCATCGCAATTAAATCTTAAAGAAGAGGATAACGAAATTAAAGTTAAAATCTTTGCCAGGTTAGGAAGTTATTTTCTCATGAATCAAGAGGAAAAGATAACTAAGAAAGATATAAATAATAATTCTAACATAAATGACAAATTTAAATTAAACAATTACAGTGATAATTGTAAACCAGTAATTAAGAGAGGCTCTATTGAAAAGCCTACAAAGAGAGTTATTACTCAAGGCTCATTGGAAAAGCCTACAAAGGTAGAAATAAATAAGAATAATATTGTTCATCAAGAGAACAAAGAAAATTCACAACTTCCTCCAGTAGAGGAAGGACCTTTCATAGCAGATGAAGAAATAGAAGTTCAATTGCTATTAATAGAAGAAACAATGGCACCTGCTCATTCTTATGGTTATTTGAAAGTCAGACCTGAGAATAAAAGAGATTTGGAATTGGAAAAGAAGTGTTTAATAACACCTGCTTTTTCCTTAGGGCCATTATATTTTGCAAACTCTGTATGCCCAGTTAGAAACAATGAAGTTATTTTGAGTTATATTAATCTAAGTGACAAGCCTTTTTATTTAAGAAGAAATAAATATATAGGGAAGTGTCATCCTATTTTAGAAATTATTGAAAAAGATTTTTATAAAACTGCTATTGCTACAGAGAATAAGCAGATAGGATCTACATGTATAGTAACCTGCTCAGAAAATTTATCAGATAAACAGTTGAAGAATGCATACAGAGAAATTATTACAGATAATTTGAGTAAAGAAGAAGCAGATGTTTCTATTTTACAGAAACCTGAGCATTTAGAAGAACTTCTTGATTTGTTAATGGAATACAAGGACGTTATTGCTCTAGATGATGATGCAGTTCCTGTGTGTCCCATACAGAAGTTTGAAATAGAACTTACTCCAGATGCTCCAAAGATCATTTTTAGAAAACAGTACCGTCTCCCACATCGCTACAAGACATAGATAATTTTACAGATGCAGCTTTAAAGAAAGGATATATTAAAGCTTGCTATTCGCCACATAGTTCACCTCTATTGGTGGTGGCCAAAAAGAATTCAAACAAACCAAGAGTCTGTATAGACTATCGGTATTTAAACTCTTTCAGCATCCCAGATGTGTACCCATTGCCCTCAATAGACGAGATATTTTCGTCCCTAGGAGGTAGTACCATTTTTACTAGCTGTGACTTGATAGATGCTTACCATTCCCTCGAAGTCGAGGAGGAAACACAGAAATTAAGCTTTCCGTACAAGGGGAAGATTATCTGCCCAAACCTCGATTTATTTTTGGGGCACCGAAATCTTTTGCCCCAAGTACCTATGCAGGACAATCAGTCCTTGTGAACCATTTATTAGGACCTATTGCCCAAGTGTATCTAGATGATGTCTTAATCATGGGTAAAAATAAGGCAGAACATTTTGAAAACTTAAGGAAAGTTTTTACTGCATTCAGAGATAACAAATTGAGAGTTAAATTGACCAAATGTCATTTTCTACAAACTTCAGTTTTTGTACTTTAGGATTTAAATAGGAAAAGAACGGAATTTCACAGATCCACGAAGATAGAACGATGAAGAGTCGTCCTCAGCAAGTGTAAAGGAAACAATCTTTATTTAGGATTTTTTCTCGTATTTTCGTTTTTTAATTAGTGACTTTGCACTAATTGCGAAACCATTATATAACTTAATAAAAAAGAATGTTAAGTTTGAATGGAAGGAAGAACACCAAAAAGCATTTGAGCTCTTAAAAGAGAAGCTTGTGGTGCAACCTCAGTTAACTTTTCCAGACTATTCCAAGCCATTTTTTATAGGTACAGACGCCTGTGACTATGGAATAGGAGGCGTTCTTTACCAGATGTCAGATGACGGCAAGGAAAAACCGTTGTCTTTTGTGTCAAGAGTGTTAAGAGGCAGTGAACTCAACTATGATATTATAGAAAAGGAATGTTTGGCTGTTGTCTTCTCACTACAGAAGTTTAAAAATACTGTGTTTGGTTATCCCATCACCATATTAACTGATAATCAACCTCTTTGCTTTATATTTCGCAACAAACAACAAACGGGACGCCTAGCCCGTTGGAATTTATTTGTTAATAGTTTTTCACCAACTATAAAGTATAAGACAGGAAAAACTAACATACCCCCTGATTATTTGAGTAGGCACCCAGCAAAAGCTCCAAACGTTTATTTTTTCAAAGGAGAAAAGAAACCAATCTTACCAAGAAAAGATTTTATTTTAACGAAAGAAACTTTTAATAGGGAACAAGAGAATTGCCCTAGATTAAAAGAATTAGTTAAGTGGGCTAAGGAAAACCCTAAAACTTATCCACATATTTTCCATAAGAAAGTGTTGTACTATGCAACCAGAAAAGAACCGTATGTAATACAAGTACCAGATAGCATGATCTACTCAGTTATAGATCAGTGCCATTCTTCACTTGGAAGTGGGCATGGAGGACAGCAAAGGACTGAAAAACGAGTTAGAGAGAGATACGTTTTCCTCATTTAAGATTAAGTCAGAAAGGAGTACTGTTCTCAGTGCGTGTCTTGTGCTAAGGTTAAAGGTCCTAGACCTCCAAAAGCAGAAATCAACAGATGGCCTCTTCCTTATACTCCATTTTCTAGAGTACACGTGGATAGCATAGGAAAACTTCCCACATGTTCAATTTCAGGAGCCAAACACATTCTCGTATTCAGAGATGTTTTGACTCACTGTGAATTAGTCGCATGTAAGACAAGAACGAGCCAAGAATTTGCTCAAGCTTTACAAGAAAGAGTAATATGTCGGCATTCGAGCCCAGAAATTTTAGCCTCGGACAATGCCCCAGAATTTACTTCAGCTGCCTTCAAAGAGCTATGTAAGGCTTGGAGGATAAAAAAAGTTAATATTCTGCCCTACAAACCAAGTCAAAATGGTGTAGTTGAAAGATTGAATGCAGATATTGAAAAATTTCACTCCGTGCATTTCGTAAAGGTAATCATAGAAGATGGTCAAGATAAATACTTATCCTTTTGCGTCAAATAGCAATAATACATCGGTATTAATAGATCCACTTGGATCATCTCGCACATTTGTTGTCCTGCATGGATATATAAAGAGACTTCCCTACGAGATGCCTGATTATGTCTCTCCATTTACAAATAAATCGGAAAATAGAAAATTCATATCAGATGAGGTAGATGTCGTAGTGGAAAGAATGGAAGCAATAAGAGACTTAGCTAGAGAAAATCTAGAAAAGGAAACAATTAAAGCTATGGAACAGCAACACAAACATGCCACACAAAGAGAATTGAAATGGCGATTATAGTTTTTGTAAAATGCTGTAAAGAACACCAGAAACAAAGTTCTAAATTGATCAAAAGATTGGAAGGTCCTTTTACTGTAAATCAAATAAAGAGCCCAAAATAAGCTTATTGCTTTCTTGTTTAAATTCAACAAAATTATTTCCGGTTCACCGGGATAATGTAAAGATAATTCCAGTAGAAAAGATTACAGAATCTCATTTTTCATTTGATAATGATGAGATTTGGAATCCAGATGCAATTCAAGAAACATTGGATTCCCCGAAAATTACAACAGTAAGAACAAGTATGGAACATGAAGAAGTAGATCGACAGGTAAAAGATCAAGAATCTCCAACCACTTCTTCGTGGATTCCCCCTAATTTTTATGATGAACAATATGTTATACCAGAGGTTTCAACACAAGAACAAAAGAATCCTATAGTAGAAACACAAACTTCTTGTAATCAAAGAATACCTGATACTCCTCAAGGAAGTAGATTGATTAATTCTACTCCACAAACAAGAACTCAAATAAGAGGATATAGACCGTCTCTATCACCAATCAGACAAGAGGATTCATATATTTCAGACAGTTCTGAACACGAGGAACAGCCTGTCATTGCAGAAGTACAAGAGGATACTTTGGTAACACCACTTGCAGAAGAAACTGTAGGGGATAATGTGCCAAGTTCTGAAGCACTTCCCAAAGATGATGAGGTAACACCTCCAGAAGAAATAATGGATTTATCAACATCTGAAGGCCCAAGAGAGATGATAGGAAAGAAGATCCGTCGTATAGACCTCACCAGCAATTCAGAGGTCCGAGGGATGTGGAACCAAGGGTTACAAGAAGCCAAACAAGGCAAAGAGAGCAAGAATCTCCTCCACCTCTACCACCAAGATCACCAAGAACTGATAAAACAACAAAAGAGTCGTCTGAACCAGTGTTAAAGAGACCTCCAGTTGTTTTGCCATTAGAGATGACTAGAAGAGGAAATACACTCCACTACTTGCCTCCTAAGAGTTAAAATCTCTTAGAATTGTAAAAAATCTTTTTGTAAATAAATATTTTATTTTATTTTATTTGTGTTCATAACCTTTAGGTTTAAGTTTTTATATTTCTATTACAATATATTACACAAAACACATGTTTACACTTTTCTACTCTTAATTTTTTAAGTATAAGTTTCCATATTTTTATTATGTCCGTTACGAATTCGGATAATTTTTTTTGCCCCCAGGGGTCATTTTTTTTTTTAAAAAAAAAAAAAAAAAAAAAAAAAAAAACCATAAAAAATAGAAAAATAGCAACGTTTATATACTTTTATTTATATACTTTATTTTTATTAGTAACATGTTTTTATTATTATTTTTATTTAAAAGAAAATAAAATAAAAATCGAATAAATTTCCTGTTTAATTATAGTAGGCTAGATTAAATAAGATTAAAGAAATATGGTTCATTTATTTTTTAAGAATTTTTAATTTAATTTTGAGTAAAATTCTCTGATTAATAAAAAAATTTAACGGTGAATAGCTTGCTTTTATTTTTAATTTTTATGTATCTAATATTAATTAGCCTTAGTTTTTAATTTAGCTTTATTTTTTTTTAATTTTGATTTTTAATCAGAATAGCCCTTATGTTATAATTAGTTTTGATTAATATTGATTAGCTTGATCAGCTTTTATTGATATTAATTAGCCTCATGCTATATAATCTTTTAATTTTAATTTTCATTTTAATTATAAAAAAAAATTTTAATACATTTAATTTTACTTTATTTTATTTTATTTTAATTTATTTTAATTATAAAAAAAAAATTTTACATTTCATAAAACGGCGACCTAAATTATTAAATCGAAGTAATAATCCTTTCAGACTGTAATGAAAATGTTACGTCCAGTTTTTGCATTATTTCTTTTACCTGCAGTCTTATCCATCTCCACTAACATTAATGAAGAAACAAGAGTACTGCCAGGTATCATTTTGTATCATTCCGGTGAAGTAAGTTTTATCGAAGGATATCTTGACTTGATTGTATCTTTAGAATGCCCATCAGAAATTAAAACCACTATTTATAGAACCATCAAAATGGTAGATACTTTAAAAGATAGATTTTTACCTGCGTTTAATGATAATTTTATTAATATTTCTATAAATCAAAGAGCACATAAATGGGAATTTCAACTCATTAAAATTAGAACTAAAGTAATATCACCTTAAATTAGCTTGAAAAATCTTAAAAAGGCTTGCCATGGTTCACTCACCAAACAGATTCGAAACGAAAGCTCATGCCAAACTACTCTTCGAATGGTGTAGGAGATATAACCTTAATTATTTTATTTGGTACCGCGGACTGATAAGACAAAATTAAATTTTTATGGAAGAAAAAAAGATTAAATATATTAGGAAAACTTTATGCGAGACTTCAAATTATTATTAATGAACTTAAAGAAACAAATTAGTCAAAGTACCCCAAACTGAGTATCAGACATTTTCAAATTAAGCCTACAAAAAAATTAAGTTTTGCATTTCGAACACAAATCACTAGCAACCCACAACCACATTACTCAATAACGAGCTAGCGGGTGTTAGTATCAAATTCGATTACGCTTACGAAATTAGTTAAAACATTCATTCAATAGTGTTACAATGTTACTGATAATGTTTACACTCATTACCAATTTAAGCTAAAACAAAGGTAATTAACTAATGATATCTCACTTTGATTTCAGCCCATCTTCTTTCCTTCGTTGTGTTACCATATTTACTAGAAATTGACACAAAACTACAAACATTACGCATCCTATCATACCATTAGAAAGCGGACAACAATCATTCATTTCTTGACCAGTACTCTGTGGGACCTATAAAATCAACCACTTAATCCATTGAATTAAATTACATTAATTCAGCATTTCATTTCAAATGAGAAGAAATTTATTCATACAAAAATAGAGCGTTTTTTTTAAAAAAATTCCATTTTCAAAAAATTGAATTCGTGAGAAACGTCCGTTCGAATAATGTATAATACACCAAATAATTACCTCCTTCGTAACTCATGGTCAAAGAAAAATACTATTTTGCGAAGAGTGATCTCGCTCGTTTCACGATTATTTGTCGTAACCTAGCAGCTCGTGGACCTATACATGCAGGTCGTGATTGCTACTGAGCGCTTCTCGCTCTGCATCGCCATCGATACGTGTCTCGCCCTCCAACAGCGCGATCACGCATAGCTCTCTCAGCACTCGACAGCATCACTCGAACTGAGCTCATATACAGATCTATGCTATTATCAGTGCTTCTATCGTAGTCATACCTGACTGTAGTGGGACATCAGATACCAAAACGACATTGGGCATTGGCTCCGATCTCCACGCCCTTATTATTTCGCGCATTATTATACTTTGCGCCAGAGCAGGGCGTTATTAGCCTAACATGTAATGCTATTTCTCCGTCTACGCCGGTCCTTTATAACTATCTTTAAAGTCAAATAAGAAACCCTTCACAGTAACACCTATCTATGGCGCAGCTACCTTGTTGCTCACTATGCTATATATTCTTTTTGCACGAACCAGCTACCTACTATTAGCGTTTCGCGCAGTCAAGCTCTTTCCTGATAACCTGCAGATCTATCTGTGCCGGATATTACCTCTTAGACTCGTCCTGCATTCTTCTCACGATGCTCTTACCTATGCCTCATCTATTTAAATAAACTTTTTCATTCTTAAATCAGCGATTCTCTACGCTACCGGCGGCTTTCATCTATTTATTATCTATCTAATGTCAATCTCACACCAGTGATCCACGCACTCTCCTACGCTAGTGAGAGACGCTATCATCTCTCTTCTCAGGATCGATTGCCGAGCTCGCTAGTAATTCGACTGATCAATGCGTAAAAAGAGCGTAGAGCGAGATCTCTATTCTGTTTCTCATCGCTGATAGTACGCACTTCATTAATTTGCCCGCATCTGGTTAGTAAGGTTTTGTTTAATTTTATAAACTCATGTGCTGCTGGCTCTTCTATACAGCCCCAACAACTCTCGTTCAGCAGTGTTTCCAAAATTTCAAATAATGAAGGAAGTTCAGTGGAATAAAAGACTAGACAACACAAATATGACCTTCTACATGATAATCAAAATTCTTCCCTGATCACTCCATCGCTCTACTTATAATCATTCCATTGACATTAACGAAAATGACAACCTATTTCCCCATGACCAAACTTTACAGAAGCGTAAACTCATTGAATTCTTTTTGCATCATAATTCAAATAATTCAGTAAACAAAAAAGTGATTACAACATTGAACAATACAAAAAAATATTTTGAAGCACCACAAAAATTTTTAACCAAATAAATTTATCCTTAACTTTAAAATCATTTTAAACCTTATTTTTCTTTCCCCAAAGTAAATAAATTTTTTTTTTTTTTTGGGCTTTTTTTTTTCAAATGTTTTACGGTTTTTTTTTTTTAAAAAAAAAAAAAAAAAATATCATCTAAACGAGGTTCCAGCTTAGGAACGAAAGTTTATGAATTTATTTAAAATAACATAAATTAAAGAATATTTATTAAACTTTAAACCTTTTAAAATCTTTTGATTCCTTTATATTTCATTAACAAGCCCTTCCTATTTATAAATATTTGAACCAGCGATCATTGCTTTAACTCAATATTATATATTATATATATTTAAATACCCTTGCAAGTTGCGCCAAGTGAATGTTTACATGACTCGTCTTACCCGCTCAGCACTTTTCTACTTATCTCTTATGACCTTTTCATATATTTATCATCTCTCATACACCCCTATGGGATGATATCAACCTTCACAAGTCTTTTCAATGAAAGATTTATCCGCCCGACACAAAATTACTATAATTCTAGGAGAGCTGCCACGGTGCAGCTAACCTTTCCCTTTCAGATTTCAAATTAGATCAAGAAAACCTAATTCTTATAAATGCCTCAAACACTCAGTTTAAATTATTAGTTTCTTAAATAAGGTTCTAGCTAGACAAGTTTGATGTTACCAGATGCCCTCATGAATTTGTGTCTCCACCCAAGTTTCTGATCTTAAAGATATGTTGTCCGTCCTTGTATGGAGTATGCCTCACAAATCAGGGGCGGTTCTCTCAAAATACACTCCTTTAAAAGATGGAGTCCAGAACTTTCCATGTTATCAATTTCACCTCTTTCATTACCTCGCTTCAAGCATTTTATACCCGTCAATTTGTTGCATGGTTATCTTTATTCCATTGCCATTACATCGGACACTGCTAATTTATACTCTTCAGTGGCATACCTGCTCGACTGAGAAGGTTTAGTAATACATGAATTTCTAAACATTCTCATATTTTTATGTTCACCCTTTAGACTCCAAATGTTACAACTAATTTTATTCTTGCAAAATTTTGAACAAATTCACTTTATCTATTTTCCAATCAATCTTGGAAATGAAATTTTTCATTCATTCCTTTCATTCTTTCCTCAACAAGAGGAAGGAAAAACCTGGCTTATGAAAGTAGATATATATGGGTACTGAATAAAAAATTCTTGGATTTTTATAGTACTTTATATTATGATAATTAAAAAGACTGGGAAGCGATTTAGTAAGACATTTACCAGTCTATTTAATTTTCAAAGCAAGCAAGTTGATTTCATCCAAATCTTCATTAAAACAAATAGTTTCATTACTTATTTATTTACTGTAAGTGTTTAATTAATGAATGTATATTTTACTTACGCTATAAGAAGGATTTTCTTTAATCAATTCATACTTGAGGTTTTTAAGATTGACTTTGAGCTTAACTGTGCTGTTAGTGGGCCGCCTGAAACATGGAAAAGAAAAATAATTAACTCAAATCTTTAAAAGATTATGCCTAGGTTTATAAAAATGAATGAATAATCAGCTTAATTAAGTAATATTTTTGTTTATAAACACGATAGTAACATACATACAAATGGCATTCATATACTGTAGTATGGAAAAAAAATCTTTTTCTTCTTTAAATTTAATATTTATGGGTAAGTTTTCTGACTTTTGTTAAAAGAATTAATAAATTATCGGATCTTAAAAAGAGTAAATCATCAAACACAACATACAAAATAACAATTTATCAGATTCTATTTTTTAAATGATTAATTCTCAGTGATGCAGGAATATTATTACAATTTTTTTTAATTCGACTTTACTATTTATGTAATAATTATTAGAATTAAATAATTTTCTAATTTTACTCTTCCAGTACTATTAAATTCCTTCAGGTGTATAGGCCTATTTACCTTCCAGTTTTCTCACATTTCTAAGTAGGGGATAATTCTGCTGTTCCCAAATGTTGTTGCGAAGAGTAAATCACGTTAGTTTTTCCATAAATAAGATAAACGAAAATAAACTGGGAATAATATTGAGAAGGGACTGTATGACCTTTATGAAGATAGCGAGTCTTAATGTTTTAACCATGTTCTTTTCCTGAAGATATTAACTTCAACGATCCACTTTAGATGTTAACTGAACTACTACTTCTACAAATGATCCCAGAGAGCCTTAAAGGTCTGTGACCCTTTCCTTAATTTCACTCACCAAAGGGAGGCAGTATTTTCCAAGGGACTCCTCCACACATTCTTTTCATCTTTTTCTTTGCCTCACCTTCAGTCTCACTTATTCAACTCTCCATCTCTATTTCCAAGTTACCACCCGATCTCCAGTATTATCACCATTTCAACCTTATTCATTGATGTCACACAAACTTTTTCTGTCACCTTCTTATTCCTTTGAGGTGTCATCTCTTCAACACATTTGTTTTTTTCACTCCCATCTTTTTCTCTTCCTTGAATGTGAGACTCCATTAATCGGCTTCATATATTATCTATAAGATGTTCTTTAATTAATAAAAAATAACGGTTTTTACATTTGCAAATTTTCAATTCTTTTCCTCTATTTCCTGCACACTCCTCTACGTTTGGTAAAGGAACCATTCCATATACTTTAACTGTTTTACAATCACCACTCTACCACAAATAATAATTATCTAAACAGCTTCCGGTTCATCTATGCTAACATTCATAATCAATTCCTTCTCCATGTTCATATGCAATCTTCATTCTTTAACTGTTTTACAATCACCACTCTACCACAAATAATAATTATCTCAACAGCTTCCGGTTCATCTATACTACGTAATCTAAGGGGAAACATAATAAGTATTTACGAAAAGATTATCACATATGTTTTGAACCAACTTACAGAACGCAAAAACCGTTGCGATTTTTGAAAGATATCATATTGTCAGATGAGAGTTACGATTGTATACGAAGGAGAATACACTTCAAGCCTATTTACAGAAGTGAGACTGATCGATTTCTCTTTCTTCGAAATATTTTCGCCCGACCATTCAGAGATAACTATATCATATTTATTTTTTGATTGATCAAGTATTCAAGAGACTCTTTGTGATCGCACTTTCATCGGTTTCGACATCGCTTTCTGTACTATTAATTTTTCTTTTGTTTCAAATTATTACTTCATTAAAAGAAATACCGGGAAAATGTCACCGCTTTATTTTAACCGCCTGAAATTAATCCATGTGACAAGAGCAAAGAGAAAGGACGGCGTTTCTATGGCCCTGTCACCCTAACATGCGCAGAAAAATCTTTTATTTGTTCGGACCGCGACGAAACATCCAATCTTTCTTGGAGCAGAGATCATTTTTCCACTGATTCCATAATATGCATCCTATATACAAACTATTAATATACTATATATCCAAATCATATATTAGCTATTTTTTATTATATCAACAAGGACGATTGTAAAAAAAATTCTGCTTAGCTCATGATTTTTTTGTTAAAAACTTCAGTATTAATCTATTAAGTAACACAGCTATTTTAAATGGGCTCTTGTTGATTATCAGCTTCCAGTTAAGCTTAAGACCGATTTTTTTTAAAACTAACTAAATCGAACACATGACAACCAACCTTCATATCGTTAAAGATTGAACTTGTTCTAATTAGTTAGTTATTGAAAATAATGGAGGTGAAATAAATTACTATATAAGTTTAAGTTAAATGGAAAGTGAAATAAATAATAACATGAAGTTCTAGTGAGGTTAAATACTAATTATTCACAAGTAAGTGATGGGACGATTAATGAATCCGGCATCGAATCGGAGGATCGGCTGTTTTTCAGGAATCGGAATGGGAATCGGAATCGGATTCTTTGACCGATTCTTTTGTATACAATCTGAAAATAATTTTTTATTCAGTATAGATGATATTACAAAGACAATATTTCGAAGTCTGCTATATTGATTTTTAATTTCAGTTCTTCCTTATTATATTTAATTAAAGAAAACTGGATTGAGCGCGCATCTTTACGTAGAGCTAAGATATCATGTTAGCGAATTTCCAGACAGTCTTCGGTGGGCAGACATTTGATAAATGTATTCGTTGTCATGTTTAGTAATATGTTTTGATAATTATATAACCGTGAAAGTAGGCAGTGAAATATTTGCCTTGTAGGCTTGTAAAAATTGGAGCTATTGAATATAATGCTATCCTTCGAGTTTCACCTTTCACGTATCTCACACAGCACCTAATATAAGTGATTGTCTTTCAAAATGTTATGGAAGAATTCATTTTCCTGCTAATAAACTCGGGTTATAGTAAGGGATAACGAACCTAATATGGCTGCATAAAGGAGTTACACAAGCAGGATTCCAGGAATAGTTGTTTATTTACACTTTTACACTAGTTCAATGATGCCATATTTGAACTAAGAGACGTGAAAAAAATATATACATATGCAAACAAATCGTAGGTCATTTTAATAACTCGCCTCCAACTATTGCCCAATATGAAGAATACTCAATACAGATTTAGTTTTACCACAGCAAGACAGATTTATTCAGGATGTCAAAACAGATGTAATAGCAGTCATCATATGCTTTCAAAAATTTTGAACAAAAGTACGGCTCTCATTTTCATATTGCAGGTGCTCATTCAACCTGCATGCTTAGGAAACAACGGAAGGTCTTGAAGAAATTCTTAAAAATACTTAAAAATTTGTTGATTGTAATTTATTGAGTCACAAGGAATCACTTGGCATCGGCAAATATCCCAAATAGAGAAGTGATTTGGCAGTTTTTTTTACAAGGTCAGAACAGGACTATTTGAGGACTTGGATCTACAGTATCTAGCATGGAAAATTAAGTAAAAAATAGATTCAGCATTTACTTTACTGATAAGAAATCTTGTGCCTTTACCCACCTTATCATTGATTCACGCTTTAAAACTACATTTCTTGAGGATAAATATAACAATAAAAAAGTGGGAGATATTCTTAAGCAATGGATGTGCGAACATATATGTTGTATAAGGAAGGAAAACAGTTTCCACTCTTTAAACCAATCTTCAGATTCTTCCCATTTATCAACAGAATAGGGCGTAAAAGGTGATATGCTGAAGATAATAGTTTTAACTTCAGTTTTTGAAAGCTGTTTTTCGGAATTTAAGAGAAAAAGACTTAAACAGCAAAGAAACTTATTCCTAAGGAGATAAGACACATATATTGAAAAATTGAAGATGTTATAATGGTATATTAGTAGCCATTATAAAAATAATGAGCTTATAAGAAATTAGAAAGTCCCTTACGATGGTGGTCATCGAATAAAGGTAACTCTTCCAGCATTTGGGTGTCCTTTGCTGAGAAATATTTAAATCGCACTTTTTTTGCGTGGAAAGTGAAAGGCGTCTTTCAGAATTGGAGGATGAATTTATTCTCCTAAAAAAATCGGGATGCACTCAGAATCGGGAGAAATGTTAATGTTTTTTGCACTCAATTCTAATAGTCTGCTTTGGACTAAAAAAATAATGTAATCTTTTGCTTCCACAGATCTTGCTTTTAGTAAACTTACAGAGGAATTTTTTTTAAACGAAAAAATATACAAAATTGTTCATTTATTTGTAAGATTTTAAATATTGCTATTATTTTCAGTGGGTCAAATAAATAAAAGGTAATTAAATAATTATTTCTTTTTAGCTAAAGAAGAAATATAATGGAAGTTAGTAAACATTAACTGTATTAGGTTTTAAAGATCTAAAATTAGTTGATTTAGCAAAACTAGGCATATATATATATATATATAATTAATATAATATATATATATTATATAAATATATATATACTTATATATATTATATATGTATATATTATGTTATATATATATATATTATATATATATAATATATATAACTATATATATATTTATATCTAGTATTATATATATAATATATATATTATATAATATATATATATAATAATGATATTATATTATTAAGTGATGCAGCCAGATGGTCCATTTTCTTTCACGCATCCGCGATGCGGATCTGGTTTGTATTTAACATCTGCCGGACTAGCGGATGTTTGATATATATTTTATATATATATTATATAAGATTATATATATATATATATTTATATATTATAATATATATATATATGATATATATATATATATATATATAATATAAATAATATATATAATATATATATTATATATATTTAGGATATATATATTATTAATATATATATATATTATAATAAGTATAATATATAATATATATAATTAAATTATATATATATTATATTTCGAGTTTTAGCCACAACATATTAATATAATTGTTACCGGGGTGCGGGACGGGATCCAACTCAAATACACCACACCTAACCTCTTTCCCCACCTCCGCCCTTAATGAAAGAGATCTTACAATGGAAATTGGTATACTTTCTTTGCACTAGTATTGAAATTCAAATATAGGCAGGTTAATATCTTGAGAACATCAATTTTCTGCCTTTTTCTATTCTGAGAGTCGTTTCTCTTATCATCTATACATAGTTCAGCATTGCTAAATAATCTCTCACTTGGAACAATAGTTGGGGGTGTAATGGGTTGGTTAGAATAGATAATTAATGTAATGTCAAAAAGTTCATTCAGCAAGATAAACCAATTTCCTTGGCCAGGCCGTGACCAAAACAACCATCCAATAACAACTTTACTAAATTCTCGGACCTGTTATCGTAAGTATCAGACCTCCTGTTGATATAAGCTATCGGCCTTGCAATATTGCAATGCAATTCTATAAAATCAAAACTTACCAACGTATCTCTCCTGAAGGTCCTCCAGGTGGAAACGACGGCCGAACGGGCTTTCTTTGAGTTTTATGAGAACCAGCCAGATCAATTAATACTCGTTTATCTAGTGAATTTACCTGTTGTAATGATCAATGTGTTTTGACCATGAGATCAGTGTCTTTGAGACTTAAAATATTAGTTAACTGAATATTTAAATAAATAAGAACAAACTACTCTTGGAAACAACAAGAAAAACCACGAATAAAATTTTTTTAAATAATTACTTTTAATAAAAAAAATAAAGGTATGTACTGCTTCAGAATGAATATAAGCTTTACAAATCCGTGCAATATTATAGATAATGTCCAAGGATTATTTATCTTACATACGATGCATATGTAAAGCTGGCAGTTACAGATGATTTGGTTTATCTTTAAAAATAATCTTTGCAATATAAATTAGTGACCATATATATGCATATAAATACATACATTTTATGCGCAGTAATATATATATTAAAATAATATATTCACTTACACAAAATATTCTAACAATAACATTTATATAGATTCTGCGTCTATATATATTTTACTAAAGTACATAAAATTATTTGCAAATTATATAAATGATTTAAAATATATAATTAATAACGTAAGGACTCCGATATTAACTTCAATCTTAAACTTTGACTTGGAAAATCATACAAAACTAAATTTACTAAAACATCGATTCGTCATTGTGGACACAATAGTGTAGAATCAGCTGTTGCTTTACAACTTATTTCAATTCAACAGTTGCCTATTCTTAATTAAAAATCTTTTGTTGAAGACAAATAACAAATATTAAAATATTAACCACACGTTTAAAAAATAAATGTTGAACTTTCAAATGCTTTATATTTATTATAAAAATATATTAACTTTGAAACATGAGAAATATTATTTACAATAAACAAAAGCTTACCTGCATACGACACATGGTAACAATATCGTACGCAACGAATCCTTTCAAATGCATAAACGCAGACGACACACTTTTGGAAAATTTACTGACACAAGAATTACAATATAATCGCAATTTCATTAAGAAACACAAATATGATTACATTAACCATTATAACATAATATACAGCAATACTCCCACTTCGAAGATATTATATTACCATACTAATTTAGCGTAAATATTAAATTCACTTTTGCAACAAATTACAAACAATGCACTTCTGCCTACAAAAAATAAATCACCAACAAATAAATAAAATTGATCGATATATAAATAAGGCACGCAAGTACCAACACATCTTGAGACAAAAGCAATAAAGGCGGAAAGGTCCTTAATTATGACTGACCTTAGGTTTTATACCAGCCTGAGTAGTCTAAACTACGACCATTAGCCAATTAAAAACAACTAAGAATAGTAGGTCAAATGTTATATATATTAATCAATTAAAACAATAGAAAAAATATATACACAACGTCTGAAGAGAAGGCGGGGTTTGTATTTCTTAGGATATGCAATATTTCTTAAGAAATAACAATCTCTCATCCCATTCAGAATAAAAAAACCAACTGAAATTGGAGTTTCTACGCTCCACACTTTTTAACAAAATATTTCATTTATTTAGTTTTAAGAAAATAAAATTACTTTTATACTTATTTATATATAAATATATAAAAAAATATATATATTATATATATATATATATATAAATATATATATATATATATATATATATATATATATATATATATATATATATATATATTTTATATATTTTTATTATAAAATAACATATGAAAAAAACATTTTAAAATCGCTTTAACAAATATTAATAATAATAATAATAATAATAATAAAAATAATAATAATAATAAAGCATCAATAGCAACCACCAATGATAAATCAGATTTTAAGAGTAAGGCTCATAAAACGAGTTCTCATTGGTGCTTTTACCACAAAGCTTTATATGTTCCTCATATAAATATTACATTATATATAAATATATATACAACAGTTTGACTGGGCTTCGCGGTATACATGAGATATATGGGGGAAAAAGGGACATTGCAATAGCAATATGGGACCTTTACTATAAAAACAAATAAATGAAACTTAATTTTATATACTTCATGTACACTGCGTTACATCTTTGGCCCACCCAACCTGAAGCAAATTGTTACAATTTTGCTTTATATACATGATGATATAACATTGGTTTCATTTCGCAGCGCTCCTTCTTCTGTAGTGGCTTCTGAAGGCAAATCCAATGTCTCATCGGCGTACGATCTACTTAAGTAATCAGCTATGACGTTGTCTCGCCCACTAATGTGGTTTAGTTTTTCAAACGCATGCTGATGTACAGACTTCCATTTTACATTGTCGGTAGGATGGCAAGATCTTCCTTCATGAATCATCTGGAGTGTGTTCTAAAGAGTAGTCAAGTGCTCATGCCGGGCCTGAGGGTATTTGGACCTATCTTCAACAAAATAATCGGCTTCATTACGCACGTCCATTATCCCTATCATAATTCTGACCGCAGGCATCTCTCTCTTACATACACCCATCGGTGCTCCTTCAGCGCCTTTTCCCCTCGGACTCCACTCTTTACCTCCTTCTTCACCTCCTTTTATCACCCTATTCGACCATAATCTTATC
>JABUQX010108613.1:0-19208 GCA_015478945.1 Trachelipus rathkii | reverse complement strand
CATCGCTCAAAGTCAACATAAATTTTTTAAATAGTTGTTGATTGGGATTTCTTGTGTGTCTTTGAATACCGCAATTTAGAAAGCCAAAATACAATGTTCGTTTATCTACTAGGCATTTATCAAAATTAAATTCTATTCCTCTTTTCAAAGAACGGGTGTTAATGAAAAGCTCATAAATTTCGCAAAGATCGACAAATTCAAAACCGAAAAATACGACGATCTTTTCGATGTTTGGAGAGACATTGCGAATATCGCTTAAAAGACTACTAAAATCGATCTTCAATTCCACCAAATTTCTGAAAACAGGTTCATTTTTTTCATGATCGTCTACTATCATTCGGCTACTACCATCACCACTTCTTTGGAAATACGAATCTTCAAAAGTGTTAATTCTGATTTCTAAGTGGGTCAGATTCGGAAAGGCTTCGACGAATTTACTATCTAATAAGCCGCAATTAGGATTTGATGATTTAAATCTCTCTATTTTGTCGTAGCACAATCTCAAAACACGCACATTTGGAAATCGGAATGGAGAAAGGGTATCGACGCTTTCGTTTCTTCGAAGGATAACGTTAAATTGACAAACGTTTGGTAGATTCAATTCCAGGGAACTATCAATCTTTCTTACATTTCTTCGTAATCTGTTTCTAAAAATTTTGGTGTCCCAAGATTCGATTATTTTCTGCTCAATTTCCCTTTGCCATGATCCATGTCTGTGTAACCTACACTCAGGTCGAACCCCCGCGAACCCCTTGAAAGTCCACAGTTGAAAGAGCGTCATTACCGCGCAAAGCCCTTTACACGCGAGACAGAACGGGATTTTAATTAGGTTTCTTTCTACATCTTTTGTGCGAGCTCTACGAAAATTATCTCTCATTACTCTTAGGGGATCACCGAATGTTATTTTATTTTTGGAAGACCCTAGCGTTTCGTGTTCTTTCCCCACTTGTCGATCTTCGAACGGTGGTGGAGGACCTTCGCTGATATCCCATTCAATTATTCTTCTATTTTCGATTTCAATCACTAAGATTAAATGAGTTAGTTTTTTGCCAAAACAATTATCGCATTCGCGCGATTGATCTGTCATAACATAGCCGTAGTCGGGAAATATTTCTTCTTCCGCTGAGAAACTGAAAATCAATTCTAACGCTTTCACTCCAGTCTTTGCGGCTAGTAGTCGTACACGATCGCTATCAACAACTGTAGATGGGTGTTTATGGTTTAAACGCACTCCGATTTTTTGTAAGTTAAACAATGATGAGACTTCCATAATTTCCTCGATGTTGTTATGATCAACTATTATTGAGGTTAATTTCTTTAATGGAGGAATGCGAAGTTTCCGCATTTTACTCAAAAAATCAATTTCCACAACCGTTTTATTCAATTTTAAAGATTCCAAATCGGATTTGCTAATCAAAGCCTCGTTCGCTGCCTTGCTTAAAATAAAGGGGACTAGACGTTTCGCCCTAAACACTCCTTGAACATCCTGGAAATCCCTATTGGAACATCTGCAAATTATTTTTAAGGCGTTTAGATTCGGAAACAAGGTTGAAATACTTTTTATTATTTCGAGAAAGTCATCGTGGGTGAGGAGGTCAGTACCCGTATTAGCGATTTCTAGCTCCTCGATACCGAATAAAGGTTTTTCTTTCATTAATAATAATTCAGTTAACTTTAAGAAGGTTCCATACTTATCCAAAGAAAATTTAAAAGATTTCAAGCGTTCGTACGCGGTACTCATCTTTCTAATAACTTCAGCGACGGTTTTAGCACCCGCTGGAATACCATCTGTCGAACGGTCCGTTGTTGTTGCTGATGCTGCTGCTGCTGCTGCTGCTGCTGCAGCTCTCACCATATGCTCGGTCAACGTCAATGTTATTGATTCAGTCGCCCTGTACGGGGTTTGCGTCGCATTATCGAGAAAGTCTAGAAAGTTCTCCGAGGTTTTTTGCTCGTTGTCCGAATCAAATAAAGATAAGAGCAGGTTAAAATTTAATTCCGTCGCCCCGTGTTTTGCGATAAAATAATTCATAATCAAATCGCAGTTTCTAGCGAAATTTTTCGAATCCGAAACATTGTTGTACGCATCTTGGAAGGACGGTGTTTCGAAAATGACATCCATAGTTAATTCTTGTAGCTGTTTCACATTTTTATCCATTTCGATTTGTTTGTTGAAGACTAGGGAAAAAATGGACTATGACGACTGACGTAGCAGTTTTATTATCTTTAGAAAAAAAAACTATCCAAAATCTTTTCAATGAAGAATAGAAAATTGTGAGGTAATGTTCTAGTAACGGTATTGTTAACGACGACGGACGTAAATACTTAGCGAAGCAACGATACCCAATGAAGAAAAATATAATAGTTCAACCAGCATTTATAGGCTGCAAATAAAAAAATAATCGATTTAAGTTTTTAATACATCTTTTTTTATTTTATTTTTTTTTTATTATTCTATTATTTTTAAACACGCCATGCTTTTTGTGCTGCTGTGTTTACGATAAAAAAACGCATGCTAAAGCGAGTCGCAAACGGAGTGAGCGTAGCGATTGAAGTAAGCCAAAGCGTCAGCGCGCGCCCTTGCACGTGCTCAGCGAACGAGCTTGAACCGTAGAGTTCGTCCCGATATATTGACGTTTCGAAGGGAACTGATATAAGTCGAAGGTGTAAGTATAAGTCGAAGGTCTAAGTGCTAAAAAATAAAAAATCTCAAAGGAAATTATTCACAAATTTTTTTAAGTCCAAATTATTTGTGAATAATTTCCTTTGAGATTTTTTATTTTTTAGCACTTAGACCTTCGACTTATACTTACACCTTCGACTTATATCAGTTCCCTTCGAAACGTCAATATATCGGGACGAACTCTACGGTTCAAGCTCGTTCGCTGAGCACGTGCAAGGGCGCGCGCTGACGCTTTGGCTTACTTCAATCGCTACGCTCACTCCGTTTGCGACTCGCTTTAGCATGCGTTTTTTTATCGTAAACACAGCAGCAAAAAAAGCATGGCGTGTTTAAAAATAATAGAATAATAAAAAAAAAATAAAATAAAAAAAGATGTATTAAAAACTTAAATCGATTATTTTTTTATTTGCAGCCTATAAATGCTGGTTGAACTATTATATTTTTCTTCATTGGGTATCGTTGCTTCGCTAAGTATTTACGTCCGTCGTCGTTAACAATACCGTTACTAGAACATTACCTCACAATTTTCTATTCTTCATTGAAAAGATTTTGGATAGTTTTTTTTTCTAAAGATAATAAAACTGCTACGTCAGTCGTCATAGTCCATTTTTTCCCTAGTCTTCAACAAACAAATCGAAATGGATAAAAATGTGAAACAGCTACAAGAATTAACTATGGATGTCATTTTCGAAACACCGTCCTTCCAAGATGCGTACAACAATGTTTCGGATTCGAAAAATTTCGCTAGAAACTGCGATTTGATTATGAATTATTTTATCGCAAAACACGGGGCGACGGAATTAAATTTTAACCTGCTCTTATCTTTATTTGATTCGGACAACGAGCAAAAAACCTCGGAGAACTTTCTAGACTTTCTCGATAATGCGACGCAAACCCCGTACAGGGCGACTGAATCAATAACATTGACGTTGACCGAGCATATGGTGAGAGCTGCAGCAGCAGCAGCAGCAGCAGCAGCATCAGCAACAACAACGGACCGTTCGACAGATGGTATTCCAGCGGGTGCTAAAACCGTCGCTGAAGTTATTAGAAAGATGAGTACCGCGTACGAACGCTTGAAATCTTTTAAATTTTCTTTGGATAAGTATGGAACCTTCTTAAAGTTAACTGAATTATTATTAATGAAAGAAAAACCTTTATTCGGTATCGAGGAGCTAGAAATCGCTAATACGGGTACTGACCTCCTCACCCACGATGACTTTCTCGAAATAATAAAAAGTATTTCAACCTTGTTTCCGAATCTAAACGCCTTAAAAATAATTTGCAGATGTTCCAATAGGGATTTCCAGGATGTTCAAGGAGTGTTTAGGGCGAAACGTCTAGTCCCCTTTATTTTAAGCAAGGCAGCGAACGAGGCTTTGATTAGCAAATCCGATTTGGAATCTTTAAAATTGAATAAAACGGTTGTGGAAATTGATTTTTTGAGTAAAATGCGGAAACTTCGCATTCCTCCATTAAAGAAATTAACCTCAATAATAGTTGATCATAACAACATCGAGGAAATTATGGAAGTCTCATCATTGTTTAACTTACAAAAAATCGGAGTGCGTTTAAACCATAAACACCCATCTACAGTTGTTGATAGCGATCGTGTACGACTACTAGCCGCAAAGACTGGAGTGAAAGCGTTAGAATTGATTTTCAGTTTCTCAGCGGAAGAAGAAATATTTCCCGACTACGGCTATGTTATGACAGATCAATCGCGCGAATGCGATAATTGTTTTGGCAAAAAACTAACTCATTTAATCTTAGTGATTGAAATCGAAAATAGAAGAATAATTGAATGGGATATCAGCGAAGGTCCTCCACCACCGTTCGAAGATCGACAAGTGGGGAAAGAACACGAAACGCTAGGGTCTTCCAAAAATAAAATAACATTCGGTGATCCCCTAAGAGTAATGAGAGATAATTTTCGTAGAGCTCGCACAAAAGATGTAGAAAGAAACCTAATTAAAATCCCGTTCTGTCTCGCGTGTAAAGGGCTTTGCGCGGTAATGACGCTCTTTCAACTGTGGACTTTCAAGGGGTTCGCGGGGGTTCGACCTGAGTGTAGGTTACACAGACATGGATCATGGCAAAGGGAAATTGAGCAGAAAATAATCGAATCTTGGGACACCAAAATTTTTAGAAACAGATTACGAAGAAATGTAAGAAAGATTGATAGTTCCCTGGAATTGAATCTACCAAACGTTTGTCAATTTAACGTTATCCTTCGAAGAAACGAAAGCGTCGATACCCTTTCTCCATTCCGATTTCCAAATGTGCGTGTTTTGAGATTGTGCTACGACAAAATAGAGAGATTTAAATCATCAAATCCTAATTGCGGCTTATTAGATAGTAAATTCGTCGAAGCCTTTCCGAATCTGACCCACTTAGAAATCAGAATTAACACTTTTGAAGATTCGTATTTCCAAAGAAGTGGTGATGGTAGTAGCCGAATGATAGTAGACGATCATGAAAAAAATGAACCTGTTTTCAGAAATTTGGTGGAATTGAAGATCGATTTTAGTAGTCTTTTAAGCGATATTCGCAATGTCTCTCCAAACATCGAAAAGATCGTCGTATTTTTCGGTTTTGAATTTGTCGATCTTTGCGAAATTTATGAGCTTTTCATTAACACCCGTTCTTTGAAAAGAGGAATAGAATTTAATTTTGATAAATGCCTAGTAGATAAACGAACATTGTATTTTGGCTTTCTAAATTGCGGTATTCAAAGACACACAAGAAATCCCAATCAACAACTATTTAAAAAATTTATGTTGACTTTGAGCGATGTTTGCGGAAACCCCATCATTCGATGGAATGTAAAACAGTATTGTTTTGAAGATACGGGTGGATTACCAGATCGATATGAATCAATCGATGATGAAAACCACAGTTACGAAAGGGAAACAAATTTCTACCAGAGTCAATTATGGTTACAAGAAAATATTTATTTTCTCAACCAGTGTTCTTTCTTTAAACTTTTAAAAGAATTTCGAAACCCCGAACCCAAAACATTTCATTTGGTTCTTTCCTCTTTATTAGATAATCACGATTTTTTTAACAAACTGTTTAAAGCTGTTGGACTTATAATAAACAATTTGATAATGTAAAAATTGTATTTCTACTAATTTATTCTTATATTATATTGTATTTTTTTTATTTTTTTTATTTTATTTTCTTATTTTCTTATTTTCTTATTTTATTTTTTTATTTTTTATTTTATTTTTAAACATGGCAATTTTACGAGCCGATTTCGTCTACACTTTGTGATTTAAACGCCATAGTTTTGCAGTATACCGTGTTTTTACTTTGCGCCCTCCATTTGCAATTTACGGGCAATTTTTTATTTTTTTTTATATTCTAAAATAAAAGTTGTTAATAAATTATTTTTTTACGTTTGTCATTGATTTACGCCCTGATGCAAATATTTTAAAAAACATGGCAGGCATAATTAAAGATACAATTAGACATAATATAAGTACCGGTAAATAAAAAAAATAATAAACATTTTTTTAATCTTTAATCGTAATAATGAAAAGAAATTAATAATAACAAGATAAATTTAAAAATTTTCTCTATTTAAAAAAATATTAATGACGTCACCCGCGTCAACGTCAGTCGATCGGTCTTTCGTTCGTTCAATCCCTCGCTGCCATGAATTCGCCGAAAGAAAAATTTGAGAGCTTCGTAAAAGTCGTCGAGACGTCGATGTTTCATTCGTCGATGCTTTTAAATATGATAGAATCTTGCGAAGCGTTCCTGGGTAAAAGCCTCCTCCGAGACGATCGAGAGATCGAACCGCCGATCTTGGAAGATTTGAAAAATTTTTCATTATTCCTATCGGTCGAAAAACAAAGTTTTAAGAACGACTTTGATTTTTATTTCAAAATACGCGAGATACTCGAACGCCGCAGAGACAGCCGCGGCGTTAGCGAAAAAAGGGAAATATCGGAGGTAGTAGGGGAGGGAGAAGATATTCAGTCGCGGGAAAAGAAATTGAAAACCGCTTCTCCGGATAACGCGAATAAAAAAATCAATTCCACGACATTTTTTATCACTCCGGACATAACGGTTTTAGTTCCTAATAAATTATGGGTTCTTTTCGCGGACGATATGAAAGATTCTAACCTGTCTAAACTATTTAAAATCAGTTGCTTAATTTTTAAAATTTTCAACGCGGAAGAATTATTCATCGAGAGATTTCAATCTTTTCTCTACGAATGTCAAATGGATTTGAAAGGGAACGACAACAAAAATAACGAACCCGGTGGAGACGTACCTGACGCCGTGAATCGCGGAAGCGATAATCTTCCTCCTCCTCCTCCTTCTCCACCCGTAGGTGGGTACTCGCAGGTCAAATTGATTCGCCGTTTCGTGGAAAGACTGGGAAATCAATTCAGCGAGACGAGTTTTGACTCCGATGAAAACTTACTGGTTCGGCATCTGGAAAATCTCCTTGGGATGGGCGAAGGCAGCTCGGAATATATTATTAATTCCTTCCTCTCTTTCAATTTGGATATGAGCATGCCGGCTCTAGGAAACCGGCGGCGGGTCTACATTCCGACGGGGTCCGGGGTCACCAATAAAAAACTCGCCGTTTACGTCCTTTCTCTGCTGAAATTATTACGCTCTCTATTATATTCGAAGGGGATTCATTTTTCGCTAAGCGACGAAAAGTATATCGAACTCTTGAAATTGGTTTATAATATCGAGAAAAAATCTGACGAAGACGACGACGAGGGACCCCCCGCTGCGGCGTCTAATGAGGCAACTGCGACGAAGACCGCGTCGTTGTCGTCGCACCTCCCGACCACGAACGCGACCGCGACCGCGACCACCGTCGATTCGGCAGTGACGTGCGCTTGCTACTGTCACACATTGCACTCCCAGACCAAAACCGAATATTTCCCCAACATCGACCGCTCAGGTTCGGACGCAAAAATAAAAAATTTACGAAAATTGCCGCGACTCACCGCGCAGTACGGAAAGTACGGACTTTTAAACAAGAGCGACATTATCCGCTACGCGCTGCCGGAGTTCGACGTCAATAATGCTTCCGAGATTTCGTCCAACTATTTTTTCAACAACGCCTTATGTAAATTTTTTATCGATTTCTCGGAATACTGCAAAGAATATATTTTTAAAGATTCGTCGCTTTCGGACGAAAAAATCGACAGCGTTTGTCGCGGCCACCTTAAGTATTTAATCCGGATTAATAATAGCGATAATAATAATAAAAATAATAATAATAATAATAATAATAATAATAATAATAATAATAACATATCGGATCATATATTTTTCTCAATATATATAATATATAATAAACATAAGTAATGATCAACATAAACGAATACCGTAGGTGGGGCGGGGCAAGCTTCGGCGGCGGGTGCGTTGGTGATGGCGATAATAAGGTTTCGGAATACGCTCGAGTGTGCCCCGAATCGGAAACGAAAATTTACACTTTACTCAGGAACCTCGAAGAGAAGCAATGGAAGGCGAACGTCAACCTTTTGAAAAATGGGGGAAACATCGTCGGCAAAACCAGTAAGGTGTTCAAATATTCCTCGAAAGGGTTTCCGAGCGTACGCCTTCCCGTTCTAAAATCGGCTTTCGATTTCGATCAACTGCTAGCGAACACCGCCGACGACGAAGACGCCGACGACGACGAGGCCGCCAATCTTCCTCTCGCAAAACTGATCGAAGACTACGAGACGCACTATCGCCGCGAGGTCGAAATCGTCGTCTCGGATCGGCATCTTCTGAGCCTGGACGTAAAAAAATCGCAAAAGTTTTATTCGAGCGGTGATGTCGACCGGGATGGATAAGGAACGGGTTGTATTTATTTTTTCATTTTATAAATAGATATAAATATAGATAATGATAATAATAAGTATAGTAATTAATAATAATGTAAGAAAATTAAATAAATAATAAATAAACTTTTCCTAAAAAAAGATGTTTTAAACCTTAACTTTATTATAACCGGTAACTTATATTTAGACGATTTTGAGCCGGTGCTTTTATAGCCGCATTCGCGGTCTAAGTGTTATCTTATAAAAAATATAAAAAAAAACAATGTTGATGCAATATATTCACTATTTAAATATATAGCAGGATGTTGTGCGTTTCTTCGCCATGTTTCACGAGATTACTATGCGATTTTGCCGAGAATTTATCCTATTCGACTTCCGACGAAGATTACGAAAACATTCATCTCATTTATTCTTACTCTCGTAGTAACTGTGAATGCTATATGATCTGACATTCCGTCTATCATAAAGTTAATAAATTCTGAACGATTCAATAATCTTAGAATCAGGGTGAGAGGTACTGTGCTGTTCCTCAGAAAATTCGTAATGCATGTCTCTATTGACAGAAAAAGATATTTTGATAGCTTCGCTCATTTGTACGTCTCATCAAATATAGACTGCAAAAACCTACCACTTATGTTCAGCCCCACTAAGTCAAATGTCGTACTACCTCTTTTTTTGTGAAATTGGCTCCTTCGTATAAAAATATAGTAAGCAAAGTTCAAATGGTTTGCGATCAGAAAATGGCGGACTCGCAGAAATGCGGGACAGTGAGATTCAATAAATAAGGCAATAAAAAAAAAAATATAGACAGAACCAAGAGATATAACAAGAGAAAACGATCGACTCAGGTGAGGTAGTTATTATGGGCTTAGATCTGAATTAAACTCTCAAAGTCTGGTAAATATCTCTACGATAATAAGATAGGTGAAAGGTTTATCGGGCCGAAGAAATTCGTGTGTTTATGAAATTAAAAGACATTAGGGCGATAAGAGGTTTTTTTTGGAATTTGACTTCTCTAATATTATTCTCTTTTTTATAAAGAATCTATCGAAATTGAATTTAACGAAGAAAGAATCCGATTATAACCTCACCAATAAGTATAAACTCAAAGAAAATCCATTTATATTCGAAATTATAGGATTTTCATGTCAAGGCATAGTGAGATAAAAACTCGATCTCCGAAAAACCCAAATTTTTAGAACGTAATTGAAAAATATAACGAAATATAGAAGGATCGAAATTAGAGCTTTACGAATAAGGAATTCTTCGTTTTGGTTAACGTTCTCGTATAATGGTTGATAATTAAGTAGAAGGTGAACTACTCAGTGCGGATCCGCTATTGTCCAGGCGGATTATCTGCTCCGATTTGTGTGTCGCTAACAAATTTTCATTTTAGATTTTATCAAAGAATGTGAAAGCCACACTACAATCTATAGGCAATAACTTTTTCAAATTAACTCTCGGAAACCTCGTCTACGAAATAATCAATACTTGGAAAACGCGAGCTCATCTTGCATAGATGATACAAGACAGCATAGTTGTTACATGACACTATAATTAAAATATAATGTTCAAGAGAGTACAATATAGTCGAATGTTAAAGGAAGCAAATTAGGATTAGGTAGTCAAAGATATGTACGTATGCGCAACCATTTATAATGAAATTGTTGATAAATGGGTTTTGTAATGAACACTCAGTATTCTGTAATAAGTTTTCTCTCTGTTCGAGATAATTTAAACGTTGTGTGTGTATTTATATGATTAATCTTTGATGGTTATATTCTGTTATTTATGTAGCTACAACCAGGAACAGCGATCGATTATAGTTTGGTGATTGAGTCCCTGATATTGTCCTTGTGTTAGTATCTAGTAGAAAGTAACTTTCTAGAGTGCTCTCTTCCTACAATAGAGCAATGCCCATTAGCTACGAGAGTTTTAGCCATAAAGAATAATATATATAATATATATTATTATTAATATATTTATAATTTAATATATATATATATAATATATATATATTAATTAAATATAATATATATAATATATAATATTTATAATTATATATTTAAATAACTGCGATGTTTCTAATAGGTCATTACTATTTGGTATTTAAAAAGATGATTGTTGTTTAGTGCATTTACTTCATATATATATATGACGATATTAAAGCGTGTGTAAAGTTTTTGATTTTTACATATTCATAAATGTATATATTATCTATAATTATTTATATATCATAGTATAGACATTATAAATAAATATTATTAATATCGTTAGTATAAAATATAGAGATAGAATATGACTATATCTCGAAAGAAATAAATTAATCCGATTAATATAATGTTTGCACTTTGTTAATACGAGTGTTGGAATGAAACAATAATTATTTATATAGCTGATGTTTAAAATTTTAGTTCCGAAAATGTAACAAAAAAATCTTTTATAATTATTTATAATTTATAAAGTTAATATTTGGATTCTCACCAGGACCTAGAGATCCTAAATATGCTGTACATTGGAATACACATATCCACATGAAGCAGATTTCCTGATGGGACTTTGAAAACACCTTGTTGATCAAGAATATTCAAAAGGACATATTACTTTGGTTTTTCTTGATTAAGAATTAGTAAATAATACTTAACTATAATACGTTAATATATAAATAATTATACGTATATAAAATCAATTTCGGGAAATTAAGAAGATTAGAAAAGGTTAGATATGAGAAGAAGAAAGTCGTCATCTCGTACGCAGCTATTATCTCTCTATTTCCTAGCTATATGTCGCTACTAGAAGTTCATTTACCTTTCGGGATTAAAGTACGTTTCGCCCCTCCTAGTGCAAATGAGGAATACTAAGCTCATAAGCTGACGCGTTGTGAACTGCGAATTGATAAATAAAGCCTATTTAGGGATTTAATAATTATAACCTATTTATTAGCAAGGTATGCTGCTCAGTTTGATTAAAAATGTCTATAGTTGACGCAAAAGGTTTCTATTCGTAAAAAGGGTGATAATTATCTAGTTTTACGCTAGATAACACAGATAATTTTCCATATTCTGATAATTAATCGATACGAAATAACAATTTATATCGCTTTCATCACGACGATAAATTCGTAGTATTACGCAACAACGGTCAGCATATATATATGTCTTATTTGTATTTAATTTATATATTACATTTGAATAATTGTTTTTTCTACTGAACCGATTTCAAATTTTATTATAGTTCAATATCGCGAAGTACAATTTTTTCATAGGCACGTGATAGTTTCGTATTAATATTCTGACTTTAGATTTTTCATCGAAGTGATATAGACAGTTTCGTATTGATTGGATAAGAAATTTCTTGATACAGGTATATCAAAGATATAATCAGTTAATATATAGATGGGCAATTAATTGTGTATGTTGCGAAGAGTACTATTGAATAATTCTACATAGGATTGCTTAACTAGACAATCTATGTATAGCATTTTATCCTCCTCTCTCTCTCTTGAAGAGTCTTCCAGGTAGAATGAAGGAATATTTTGTTAGAAATGCAATTTTTATATATAAACTGTGATTTATATAGATCAAATTTCTTTGATTTCCTCAGTCAAAAATCCTAACTCTTCGAAAAAAACAGTATATGTGCTTTTGAAAAAATCGCAATTATTCTGTCTCGATCTATGAGAATCTGATACTGCATCACGGCCAATTAAATATAGGGAGACGTCGGGGATACTAGTATGAGAGACTATAAGCTCATCAAGTATAAAAAATATGAACGTCCAGGCTACTATTTCTCCGAGAAAACTCAGCTGCTAGATGAAAAGCCACCTCACTGTGACGCAGTTTGTAAAAGATAATCACTGCCAAGTTCGACCAAAAAAATGAACAGTATTCGAGCTCGATGTTTGGTAACCTTACATAGTTAGAGGTCGTGGTGTGAAACGAAGTGGGTTTTTGAAGGGGATGGCTGTTGTTTGTTTTTAATCGTGATTCTAAGTACTGTAATCGGGCCAGCAATACTGTAATGCCGGCTAACTTAGTTACCTTTTCGAATTGAGAGGTAATCAAGAATACGAAACTTTCCACGGGTTTCATTCGAGGCGCCGTCGTCATAGCGTTCTTATCACGCCGCCGCCGCTGCCGTTGTTGTTTTTGCTGTTGTTGTTGTTGTTGTTGTTGTTGTTGTTTCCTTTCCTCACCCGTCTGGGGGGGGGCAACGGCTGCCGCTGCCGCTTCGGCACCATCGGCTTTAGCGGTGGCGGTCGCAGTGGCAGTGGAGGTATCGGCGACGGTCGCGGCGGCGACGGTTTCTTCTCTTATCCTAATTAACTGGTGGTACGTCAATCGCTGACACTCTTCGATAATCGAAATAAAAACTTATACTTATTCCGAGCAGATAAATTTAGATTATAATTAGGCTATATAATAGTTAGAAATACGCGCTACTACTCGATTATAGAATTGTAAGTTTCATCCCCATTACTCATTAGTTATTATTAGGAATGGTAGGTTAGTTCTGTAGGTATATATATATATATATTATATATAATATATATTATATATATATATATTATATATATATAATTGTGTATTATAATTATATATATATGGTACTCGCCGTACCGGGTACTCATTTAAATATCCAGAGGTTGCGCCACACCGTCTTCGAACTATTAAGAAAATTGGGAGTGCCGCGCTCAGTGCGATCACGCTACGAGTAGCTGGAAGGTACAAGGATTCTTCTCTGAGAACGACTGCAACGCTGTAACATCAAGACGAACTTAACTGTCGGACCATCAATATCGTACGCGACAAATATACGCAAGCGTCCCGCACGGTCCCGCAGTCTCCCTGCTGTAATTGATAGATTCGTATTTCTTCTACTCACGCACCCAAGATTGATAGCTGATATAAAATGAACTTAAAGAAAGAGAGTAAATTCTGTTTACTGCAGCTAACCATAGTAAGAGTTTTAATAGAAGTAATATATCGTATCGAGAAATTGAATTATAAGTAGACTAGCTTATTTTACCTACCAAACATTCAAGGATTTATAATATCTTTAACTTCTCTCTCCTATTCGTCGTATATTCTATAGAACAATGATCGAATTGAGTAAGTAGCCTTATGACAACAGAAGTAATTATATAGGTGAAAATATTTAACAATATATAGAAAGAATCATCTATAGAACGTCTATGTGTTCAGATCTCCGTTCTTTCCCCTCGTCAACTAGATGAGATATAAGCCCAGTCTACTCGATAATTAAGCGACTGTGACAGCTCTACGCGCCTCAAACCAGTTGTCTTAGGTGTATGTAAATCAGTTTTCATCGTGTTTCAACCTACAGGTCTCTTGCACACCTGAATATTGCTATGCTGAAGGGAAGATGTCCTTGGTGGGAGGGTGCCTGGTGTTGAGGTAGTTCATTAAGACCGAACTCTGGTCTTAGTAGTCGCTTTAAGGTCCTCACCTAATCTTCTGCCTCCCTTCTTTGAAATATTTTGACCACCGGGTCGACTCAAGGTAAAAAGGCTGCTATGTGCCGGTCTCTGAGAGCTTTAGTAGAAAATCCGATTTAGAGATGCTCGACTTCTTGCCAGGTTCCTTCCATTGCATTTCCTGTTATCTCAATAGCGAACTCTTTCGGAGCTATATATATTTATAAGTTTGGAGTGCGATAACGAGCACGTATACTCTCTCGGCAAGCGGCAGGCCCTTTGATTTACAACAATAAAATCAATGAACATCGTTTTTATAAAAAAACTTTTATTTACTATGAAACTAATACTGAAATAAATCTATCACTTTTTATTATTATCATTACCATTTCGATCTGTCTTACTGAATACTTTTTTCAATCAGACCAGTAAATATAATCTGATATCTCAGACTGTACTAAATATTGTATTCGACCTAAGGAAAAACTCCCCTGCACTTCTACCATGAACCACACGTTAAGGTGACGTAGCGAATAGTAGTAGAGATGAAGCCTACTGATACCTAAAAACTATACCTGAATATCCTAAAGTTTCCGGACTATACTAGTGAATAATTTATGTAGAAATTGGGGATGAAAATTATCCTTGTTCGTACCCTCATGTTTATACGATTTTTCTAAATAATACCTATTAAGAAAATACGCCTATATCACGGATTCGTGACTCGTTCATTACATAGTTAGTTATAATGTAACCTCGCTAATTTCTCCTGTGTGAAAACCACCGAGAATAACTTAAATGATTCGAGAATTAAAATAAAAAATTTTTCCAGCGCTTCTCTTTAGCTCTGAAGTATCTACGTCATCAGTCGTCTATATATTATTATCTCGTATTCTCTCTCGACTTATATATATTTTTCGAGGACGCTGCTCGATGGTTAGAAATACCGCTGTGCCATAGTGCTCGCTTCGATTTCCCTCTGTAGTAACTGAATAAAAATTACTGTCTTTATATTTATATAATTTACCGCTATATGGACGGTCACTCAAATACCTCCAAGAATATAGTCATATATAGGCTGTGTTTAAAACTCATAGAGGTGACTAACGGGGTAATTGCGAGATCGTGCTGACGTTTTCTATACTTAACTTATGTATCTATATAAAAATCATATAATAATTTTTTACGTAATCTTCTATTACGAATATAAACAAATGAATTCGTTATTATTTATCTAATTTAGCCGTTTTTTGCACAGAGAATTATAGTTTAGTATATAGGACTAGTAATTATTTTTCCATGTCAATTCTGAATCTCATGACCTCAAAAGTGTAGAATATTTTTGTTTTTGTTAGATATATTAAAATTAACGTATGTGCTGATAATGAGTTGAGTAATAATTAAGATTATATAATAGTACCTTTAAGGAGTTGAGATTATTGGTATTAATATTTGGAAATATTTATTAATTTTTTACCAAAAGACAATTTTCCCATATTTTAGACAGTTTATTATTAAACAAATGTTTATATTTTAGATTATAAAAACTTATAAAATTACTCTCAAATTTCTATATTAATATAAAGTTATTCTCCATAATTTCTTTAAATAAGTTAAAATACATTATGTATATACATTGTTAAAAAGTGATTACTTAGAGAGCCGAGAATAAAGAGGAAGTCTCTCGGGAACAGGCTCTCTCTATTCTGGCATCCCGCTTGACCGTGTAGGTGCTAACCTTGGGACACTGCTGTCCTTGAATCTGACTCACGACCTTCCGCTCAGATACCTCCTCGCGACCCTATATTATGCGACTAGTCTCCTCGCTGCCGTGTCGTCGGTGCGTACCTCATACGCGCAGGGGACTAAAGCCGAAGTGTATCCCGATGCTGACCACTTCGATAATTGATAAAATCTCACGCGGCGGCCGAGTCGATCGCATCCGGGTAGAAGAATTGTTATTTACTCTCTTTAAAATTTTTTATATAATAAATCGATAGAGATTTAAGTATATTCATCTTGGCTAATTAATCTAGTCACAGCTTGTACTGTTACATCCTATAGGTACTATATTCAAAGACCGCTCCATGACCATTCTGCCTTCATTTTTCATTTCTTTGGTACTCCTTTTTCTCAAAACAACACGAGGTCTTCGAATATAACGATTTTTAATTAGTCCGGTATAGTTTTAGATAGATATGTCTAATACTGATTTAATAATTATCCTTTCTCATAAAGAATCTGTGTTCGAGATATATTGTTCATTTCTCGGTACATAGTAACCGACTCTTACAAAAATACTCTATATATGTATGTCTTTCTTCGCCGTCTTTCATCGCGTTAAACATAAATATGTTTTTCGTAGCCATACTCGCTGGCGATTCACTCCGTTACCTATCTTCTCGTGATATTAAGTAATAGTTAGCCAAGTAATGATATTTTAATGAATATTTTACTAATAACGCTATTTGAATATATAAATTAGCTAGAAATACTACGATTGTATTACTCTTATTTCGATTATATTAAAGAACTGTGATCAGAAATATCCGCTCATACGATGACGTTGCCTTATTAGCTTTATTAATAGATATTTGTAAAAATGGCGTCATAAAAGACAGTATATCAGGACATCTCTTAGAGGCTCACTTCTAATATGTTAAATATGGTTAAATTTGACCTGATATAGGTCTCTGTTCTAACCTGTCGTCGCATACTGGTGTTTAATTGACAAGAGTAGACTCCGATATGATTGTTTAGTGTGTCTGAATATATCCCATTAAAGCTCATTGGCGACATTTCGATTAAATATGTTCCAAATATTATTCCTACCTACCTATGGTGAAATCTTCCCATTGAAACAAATGTGTAAAAAATTAGAGAGAGAAAGAAATTATTATGAACAACTTTCTCTCTCTCCTTGTTCTATTCAACTTTATTACCAGATATATTTTAATTGTAGATCAGAATTCCTCTTAAATAGGTTTTATTTCCAAATGCAAAGATATTGATAAAACTTTAGAAGAGTGCATCCCGTTCTAATTTAATTGGAATGACGATAGCTCTCGCCTTTTGTTCTACTACCTTCGGATGAAGTTATAACGGATTATATATACGTTGCAGACTGCTATATTATTTCCCTTTTGCCGAAGGGTAAACTGAAAATACTTTCGTAGATGTCGCGTGCTGGCATTCGTAGGACATATTTAAGAATATTTAATATTTCATCATTAGATCTTCTCAGTGCATTCATTACTTTAACCTACTGTGTTTTTAAAATAATAAAGTAAAATAGGTTTGATAGATATCTGAAGATTTTTTTGAAATAATATTCTGTGTAAAATATAAAAATTACTTAATTTACTCTGCGTGATATTAAGATATTCCTCCACTTCATCTCACTATGTCCAGTAAAATAAGCTCATATGAATACCAATAGTTTGATTTCATCGATAAGCCTCAATAATAGAAAGAAGGATATTTCAAAATACTGATATAATCTTTTATAGTCAGTACATTTTGATAGATTATAATAGCTTCGTTAGTGATTCTTTCGAGATAATATAGAGAATTGAGCATTCTTTATGTACTTAATGGCTGATGGCGATAGCGAATACCCGCTGCAAGAAGTAAATGATAAGAATGATAACGTACCTTATAATCTCGCTGAAATAAAGAATTTCAATACTGCTTACGTATGACTTAAGAGAGTGACGTAAGCCGCTAAATTTAGTGATTGATATTATGTGCGCTGAATTATATTTATAAGTCAGCTATTTAATTATTACACCTTCCTCTATAATTTGTACAGCAAGATGGATACCATCGCCTTTCTAAAAATAGAACATATTGAATTACATTATATAAATAAATTTTAAAAGCCTATTGTAGTACCCCTCGTTGTATAGAACAAACCTTTAATACTTTAATCTTAAAAAATTTATAGAATGAATATTAAAAAATATTAATGTTATTAATTTTAATTAATTATAAATTATTGATAAGTTTCTTCTTAGCTAAATATTTAATTTAATATTACGTTATTACTACTACTACCACTATATATAATTAATTATATAATACTAATATATATATATAATATAATAATATATATAATTTAAGTAATAATTAAATAACATATTAATAATTATATTATGATATTCCAATTAATTCTATACAATAGAACCAAAGGAATTAAAATTGATTTGATTAAAAAATAATTAAACGATGTGTCTTATGGGATAGTTTATATGTCATGACTGATAAAGTTGTTGTTTTAGTTAAAATATCTGTAAAACTGCTAAAATTAAGCTGTCTACTTTGATAAAGAAAACCGTCTGTTGTCGGGACATAAATTTAGTACTACATGTATAATAAATAAATCGCTAATTTTGCGTAGTATAGTTGGTACTCATTTTATTGCTCGCTGACGGTAGTACATAAAATCGTTTGGCTCAAATTTATCGTATATTTTGATAAAGAGAGAGTTTAGGACCGTTAAAAAAATTAATTAATTTTATTTATTAGTTTTATTCAAAAATAATAATAGCAATAATACTTTAGTTCATCCTGATATTGATCAGGTAAGCTGTTATAAGGGAGTTGATATAAAATATCATATACATAATATATTTTATTTTTATCATTACGGACACAAGTCATGGATTTTTACGCGTAATGCGAGTTCTCCACCCGGTATATATATTTAACACCTAGTATCTGAGAACGAAAGAACTTTTTTTTATTCTTACTGCGTGTAGATTAATTATGTTGTCTTCATTAGTTGACGGTTAAAGAAGATTACCGTATGTCTCAACTAACTTTAATCCTTATAGCTCTTATAGCGATATCTCAAAGAGATATATCGAGAATCAATCGGGAAATGGAAAGAAATGGAAAAAAACTGCAAGATTTAGCTATGAACGTTATTTTCGAAACATCGACTTTCCAAGACGCGTACGACGTTTCGGATTCGAAACAATTCGCAATGAACTGCGATTTGATTATGAATAATTTCATTGAAAAACACGGGACGAAGGAGTTATATTTCAACCTGCTCTTTTCTCTATTCGAATCGGAAGAAGAAGAAAAAACCTCGGCGATCTATCTAGACTTTCTTAAAATCGTGACGGAAACTACTTACAGAGCGACCGAAGCTATAGCCCTGACGTTGACCAAATATATGGTCGCCACGGAAGGTCGGGCCGATGGTGTTTCCGCGGCTGCTAAAACGACCAAAGTTATTAGGACGATGAGTACCGAA
>JABUQX010108612.1:10000-17680 GCA_015478945.1 Trachelipus rathkii | reverse complement strand
GCTCATTGTCTGAAGGAGGCTTAGTGGAGTCTTGGTTAGCTATTTGAAACATAGGGAGGGGGGGAAAACTATTCCGATGCTTCGCAAGGCAGATCAGAGAATGTGGATTTTCTTACCTATGCTTTAAAAGGTGGATTGACCTACAAAATCAAGTCGAATATGTTTTTGTGAATGGATTATTAATGATTCTTGTCTATACGTGAATTACCTTTTGACCTGGAATTAGTAGGATTAAATTAGCCCGTCTACAAAAGGCTTATCCTAAAAATTTAGCCTAATTAGGCCTAACGTAGTTATTGCACCACATTTACAGAAAAAGGTCCAGTTTGAAATATATTTTGAATTGGCGGTGCAGGCAAAAATCACGCCCGGAGGATACGAAAGGTTCCCTAATTTAGGGTCATAAAGCATATATGATTCAACCTTTACAAGAGAGGTCAGTTTGCGTAATCTGTAAGGATGCGGATGTTGTGTTTTTCGTGATGTGTCATGCTACATTAGTATAATATAATAATAAAGAGAAAAATCCGAATTAATAATTAAAAAACTTTGAACTATTTTTAGTTAACATCGGTGAATAATATAAGATGAGTGAAATAATGGTATTTTTAAATTAAAACTTAAGAATTGATTTATATAAAAATACATTTATGTAGCAGAGAAAAACTATTACGATGGCCTAGATCATGTTAAAGCAGTATAAGCTCAATAAACAAAACGTGCATGAGCTTTGATGTGAGGATGCATAGAGGCATGCCTTACTGATTTACTGATTTTATTGCTTTATAGTACGTAAAATATATGTTTTTTAATAAAAATTTCATAAAATTTTAGTAAAAGATATTTTAAAACCTTGCTAGTTTATAAAATTTTCAACAAAAAAGTATTACAGTTAATAATAAACTTAGTTCAAAAGACTAAATGATTGATTTAATTATAAAGTTTTAAAAATTTGAAAATTAATCTTTTTGTATTTGGTATAATAATGTATGCTTAATTTAAACAAAATGTTTAATAATAATACGTAATGTGCTGTAAATGAAGTGAACTTTGTGTGTGTGGTGTGTGTGGTGTTGTGTGTCAGTGATTGTCTGGATAGTGGGTGGCTGTGTCGTGCGTGTGTGTCGTTGTGATGTGTCGGTGATGTGTGTGTGTGTGTGGTGATGCTGTGTGTTGTGTGTATGTTGTGGGTGTGGTGTGATAGTGTATCATATGTAGTGTCTGAAATAAATAATAACAATAGTTTCATGAAGTATAACACAAGTATAATAAAAAAATAAAATAATAAAAATAAAAATTAATAAAAAAAATAATAATAAAATAAAAAAGTATTAAAACCAAAATAAGAAAAACTATGTTGAATAAATATACTGTAGTAAGTCCAGTTAAAAACATCATGAGCTTCGTCTAAACAGGTAAAACATGAGGTAAAGCAGTAAAACGATGAGTTTAAAGCAGGTTAAAAACAATGAGATTTTAAAGCCAGTAAGAACACGTAAACCAATCAGCATTACTAATCCCCTTAGTTGTAGGTAAACCTCCTATGATTTTACTGATATATGCTTTAAAGGTATGTAATCGTTAATTAAATATGTGAGTTTAAAGCAGTTAAGCAACAGATTAAGTTGTCTAAAGCAGTAAACATGAGTTAAAGCCAGTAAGAACATGAGATTAAAGCGTTACATTAAACAAAGCATACTAATCCCCTAGGTGTTTGGTAATAACACCTCTATTTATTTACTGGATTACATCTTTAAGGTCTGTAAGTATATGTTTTATAACTTTCGTTATACAATTGTAGTAAAATAAAAATGTTTATATTCAACACTCTGGTTTTATTCTTCTACATATTTTTTAAAAAAGATTTATAAACATTAAAAAGTAATAAGTAAAAATATAAAAGAGTCTGTAATGAGGTAAAGTTTTAGGATCGCAAAATGTTTTAATAAAAATGTATTAAGTATGATATTAAGTGTAAAGTAGTGTAAGTGTCTTGGGTAAATGTACAGTGTCATAGCTGTAATGTGAAACATTTGTGTACTAGTGAATTGGTATATAAGTGTGTGGTGTGTGTGGTGTTGTAGTGCCGCGGATGGAAATAATTAGGAAGAGATCCAACAGTCAGGTACGACTACATGACCTCATTTAGCACAGATGCCTACAAGGATTAGCATTCAGATTACCGGATGAGCTCAAGGCTGGGTGAGGTAGGTCAGGCTGTAGGATAGTGGTGCTGGGGAGGCTAGTGTAGTGTCGTGGTGAAGGCTGTGTAGTAAGAAAGTAGTGTAGGCTAGGCTAGTGTAGTGATAGGTAGGTTAGGTAGGTTACTTTAGGTATAGGCTTGAGTCAGTTCAGGTTTGGGTTTAGTTAGACGTTAGAGTTCAGTTGGTTAGTTGGTTAGGTTAGTTATGGTATCGGCAAGGTCAGGCCGTAGATATCAGTTAGGTCTATAACAGGTTAAGATATCAACAAAGGGGCTATGCACCGTAAAAGGAAGGACAAAAACCGAGTCGAGAAGACAAAAAGACCCAACTAAAAAAGTATTAACTGTAAAACCAAAAACAAAAAAATGCAAGAAAATATATAAAAAAAAAAAAGAAAAAAAAAAAAAAAAAGAACAAGAAAAAAAAAAAAAAAAAAAAAAAAAAAAAAAAAAAAAAAAAAAAAAAAAAAAGAAGTAGTGTTGTGGAATCTGATACGGATTAATGTAATGCAATCTAATATGATATGGATTTTGGTACAAGTAAAAAAAAGAAAGGATGGGATTTGGACTGCGACGGGCTCGCCCTTAAGGGGTTAATAGATGTTCGTATATGTCACATGTGCCCATAAACGAACTTAAACCCTATTATTTTTGGATATTTCGTTCACAATACTACACACACGTGCGCAGTACGCACACAACTTAACCAACACACCGTGCTTGACAGATACCATGGGTTCAATTTATTGCCCAGCGTTTCAGAAAAATGAGCCATATTGAGTAAATATTATATAGTTAATATTATCAGTATTCCTATATTATACCTCATACTATAACAATATATCCACTTCTTATATATTATTATATATCATTATATATATAATATATATATATATATATATATATATAATATATATATCATATATACTATATATATATAATATCATATATATATATATCTGCCTCTCTTTCTCTCTCTCATCCTCCTCTCTCTCTCCGTCTTCTCTCTCTCTCTCTCTCTCTCTCTCTCTCTCTCTCTCTCCTCTCCATCTCTCCTCTCTCTCCCCTCTCTCTCTCTCTCTCTCTTTTTTTCCTTCTTTTAATTATTTCGTCTTATTATATATAAGAATATATAATAAATTTGTCTTTTAATTATAATAGATATAAACACTACTTTTTCTATATTATATAGAATATTATAAATATTATTTTTATCTCTTACATTTTTATATATTATTATTATTTTATTTTATTATTTATTTTAGCTTCCACTACACGCTTAAAATTGACCTGATTTCAAATATCTCATTACAGATCTCACGTTAAATCTGTGACTAAACGTTCATATGTTTGACCGAGGTGCGTGGGTATTCGTTATCTTTCGTGGCTAGTATATTTGATTTATATGAACGGATAGACGCGACAGCGTGAGACGATAAGCATGAGTGTAAGGAAGTTTAAGAACAGATGAAAGGGGACGGTGGAAATATATATATACTATATATATAATATATATATATATATAATATATATATATATATATATATTATATATATTATATATATATATATTATATTAATTAATATAATAAATAATATATAGTGAAGATGAATTTTAAAAATAATATTGTGGTTCTCGGAGATCCAATAAAATATTTGGCATAAGTTTTAATAAAAAACGAAAGTGTTTTCGTAAAAATATAATACTAAACCTTAATTCTCGTTATTTCAAGTTAAAATAATAATTACAACGTATAAAACGTATGAAAGTACACCTTAGCTATTGGCCTTTCAACTTAGCGTTTAGTTCTCTGCGCGTGGTTCTTTGCGCGTGGTTCAGTCTTCAAACGCTCTGCGAGGTGATTCGATCATGCGGGTCGAATTTGCGACGATTGCCAACCAACGACTGCGGACGATGATTTGCGATCAACCGACGAGAAAGCGACGATTTGAAAATTATGACGATGTTAACAAACGCAATATAACAACAAAAATGCGAACGCAACGAAACAACAACGAACTGGCCACATTAAAAAGGCTCATGAAAGAACATGAACAAAATAAACTACACAAACTTAAAAATAACTAACAAACGTATCTGAAAAAAAAAAAAAAAAAAAAAAAAGAGGTCTCAAAAAATCCGGGTTCTCAAAAATCCGGTTCTCAAAAAAGGTCAAGAAAGGTCAAGGCACAAAAAAAGTTAAGGTAAAAAATTCAAGTTGCCCAAAAAGGAGCCCAAAAAGGTCAAGGCAGGTAAAAATTTGGGCCAAAAAAGTCAAGGTCAGGTAAAAAGACGTTCGTCAAAATACAGCGGTTCAGTCAGTTCCAAAAACAATTACGAGAAATTGGTAAATGCTTTGAAGAGCGAAATTGGGATTATTTACGTTTGGATGGCAGCACCACTGTCCTTTTCTCTATAAATACACCAATTCGCTGCTATCGGAAAATCCTACCAACCTTATAGCACTTAATTTTTATACTTTCTCTACCAAAACATCTCCATCTGCCCTATCGTTATTTCTGCACTTTGATTCGGGCAGATTGGGGGGCATTGCGTTGCTTCTATGCTAACTATAATTGAAGTGACTCTTTGACTCTTAAGACGCTTCAGATTCTGCCGAATAAGTTTAGAACTGTATTGTAAATGGATGAGCAGTTCATTCTCTTGACAAATCTTTTTCTCCTCAATTATGGTTACGATTCGTGCTTGTTCCTTGGCCATTTAGGCTAGAGACAATGGCTTATTCGGTGTGGAAACATTCTCGTTCTCCTATCACTCTTGCAATTTCATTCAGCTAGAAATCGTTGCAGGGATACTCTTCGACTAGCAAAGCGGACTTTCGTCAAACGAAAGTGCTCATACCTCCTTGGTTCTCCTACTGACAAATCTCTCAGGCCTCATTGCAAAAACATCTATAACACTTCTGTAAATCATCCATTTCCTCCTCTTATATCGCTCGATGATTCTGTTGTATAATCCCAATGAAAGCCAATCATCTCTCTGGCCTCCTATTTTTCCTCTAATTCAACCTGGACGATTTTGGTATTTCTCTTCCTCCTCCTTCTCCTCTCAGGTGTCCTATGCCTTTACTGCATTTCATTTTGATCGGCGGGTGCATGGGCTCTTGAAATCTATGAACCTTAGGAAGCGGGGCCGGGTGGCATCGAAGTGGCTTCCGTGCTGGCCCCTCCCCTAATTCAACTATATTCTCTATGCCTCAATACTAGCACTTTCCTCAATGTTGGAGCGCGCATATGTCCAACCTATTCGAAAAATGAGGCTGCTCTGATCCTTCTAACTATCGCCCTATAAGCTCTCACTTGTATGTCTTTCTAAGATCTCTTGAACCCTTCACTCAACTCTCACTTCTTAAATCATTAGAATCTCTTTCCCTTCTTTTGATTTACCGTACGCTTTCGGTGCTCGAAATCTACTGGCGATATACTTTCCTATTTAAACAGTTTATGGTTTCACGCCTTCGGAACACGAGACTTGTGTTTGGTGCGCTTGCATTATCAAAGCATTTGCACGCGTATGGCACAGCTCACTGCTCTCCAAAGCTCCCCTCCTTGGTTTCCTTCTTCTCTTGCTACTTATGTCTTAGCTTTCTTCAAACGTTCAATTGTATGTTGCTGCTTCGTTGATGGGGCGACTCTTCTTTTTCTGTCATAGTGGGTTCCTCCAGGGTTTACTGTTTTATCTCCTACGTTTATTCCCTGACTTTTTCATCAATGATCTTTCTCACCTGCACATCTAACTTATCCACATATATGTCGATGACTTGACCATTCATTCTTCAACTCATATCAATCTGCTACCCCTGTTTATTCTAGAAAATATGCCTCTCGCTTCTACTTTCCATTTCTATTCTCACTGATCTGGATGGATTTTCAGGGTTGGGTCGTCTCAAGCTGTGAAATTTAATTCTTTAAACCCAACTTCTACAAATCTCTCCGTCTCTCTGTTACAATATAAACATCCCTTGCCTTAAACATAAAACAAAAAATACCAATCACAGTCGGTTGCCTAGGGCCAGCTCAAAGAAAACTGGGATTTCTGCTTAAGTGCGAGACTTTTTCCTCTTCTCATTTACTCCACCTACAAGAGTCTTATCCGCCCTTGTATGCAGTACTGCTCTCTTTCATATCTGTGGGGGGCGGGGGCTCTGGTTTCATTCGGCTTTTGATAGGGTGCAGTCAATGCCAAAGACTTCATTTTAATCGTATCCTGTACTTCTAGTTCACTTGACCCTTTACATTTGCGGCGCTATGTTGGTGCCTTATCCTTTTCTATAGGTACTGTAGAGGCAAGTTCTCGAGGGACTTATCACTCGCGTACCACACCTTTACCAGCGCCCTCGCGTAGCACAAGAGGTGCCTGTGTCGCACCTGAGTATTTGTGTTAGATGTTTGAGTAATCCAGACTGGTTCGCTGCCAGTGGCTTCTTCCTTTCCTGCCACCTCTGTTCTGTTGAATTCTCTTCCATATCGTGTTTCCTACTCAATTTAATTTCCCACTTTAAAGCCTGCGTTACTGTGCTCAATTGCGTTAATTTGCGTTAGATGATTTGAGAAGGTTCATCCTAAAACATTAAACACATGTTACACACATGATTTTAGTATATTCATAAAAAAACATTAAATAAAAAGCAGTTAAAAACTTACTTCTTAAGCTAGCTGAAACCCCACAAGAATGGCACCTCCGACGGTGAACCACTTCTAGAATGCATTAAAATGGCATAACCGAGGAGCTTGCTCGCTTGACAAAAAAAAAATTCAGAGTAATGGAAGCCCCTTTATGCACCCTGCACCGCACTGATAAGTGACGATGGGGCTTTTCCACAAATACCTTACTGAGATGAGGATTTTGGGAATCATGTTAGGATTGATAAGTCATGGCCGCCAAATTGCCATTGACAATCTCATTCACTTCAAAGGAACCACAGGGAACCTCATCGTAAAAAACTGAAGAGACGTCATTCAAGGAGCAGGAAATTCAAATTTGCAGTCTGTGAAAGAGAAGATGAGGATCTACGAAAACATGAGATTGCTGACCTACAAGAGATCCTTTCATGCGGTGAATAAAATAGCGCCAAAGGTTTTCATTTATTATCAGTGCTTTGCAAGCAATAATTAATCAGCAGCTACTTCATAGTCGAGAGAGAGCAGTATTATAGTGTTAGGTTAGAATGTAAAACACCAAAAAGTACAGTCTCTCGCCAGATACTAGTGAAAAGCTTATGTTTTTTGCTCACAATTGTGAATTTATTGAATTGAGTATTCGAAATGATATCTATCTTAAGAGGAGTTATTTTTATACTACTGTCATGTTTGAGTAATAGCGTTTTTTTATTTTAAACTTTCGGTCTGATTAATTGAGTCTCATTCTATTCATTATTTTTATTCTTTATATTGTACTATTAAGAATCTTCTTGTAATTGTAATATTTAAAACATAAAAAGCTAGAGCTAAACTTTT
>JABUQX010108612.1:0-7500 GCA_015478945.1 Trachelipus rathkii | reverse complement strand
ATATATATAATATATATACATATATATATATATAATATATACTATATTATATATATACTATATATATAATATATATATCATATATTATATATATATATATATAGTATATAATATATACTATTATCATAATTTTATATATATAATATATATAATATATATATATATATAATATATATTAGATATATTAAATAATACTATATATAATAATATATATATATATATAATTATAATATATTATATAAATATTACTATAATACTATATATATATATAATATATATTATATATATATATATAATTATTATTGTCTAGAAGTAGCGAAGAAATTTATAAAACTTAAGAATATATTTAAAATATTTAGTGAATGGAACATTCGAAACTAAAATCAAAATTATAAATCAAGTCAAAATTAATATCTAAAAACTTAAGAGGAGCACAAAATTTTCTATGCAGGTCTCTCAATTAATTTTTTAATAAGATATATGATTTCCACTAAAATAGTGAAGTAAGAAAAATTTTAGGAATACTTCTTTTAAAATTATTGTGAATAGCGTTGAGTTTATTTGTGATTCCAACTATTGAGCTACTTCTAGATAGCTTAGATAATGGATGGATAGTACGCGCAAGTCCAGGGCATTATGAAGATTTCTTCCAGTTTCATAGGCACAGGCTAGCAACCATTCTTCTCCCTTATGCTTGTATATCCTAACCAGTTCGTTGAATCTCTATGGCGGAAGCAAATATTGAGTGGAGAGATCTGAGCAGAACGAGTTTTGACCTAATGGAAGAATGATTGCTAGTTCTACTGAAAAGGCGAACCCTAACTGAGATGTTTAACTCGAGATGCGTCGGTAACATTTGGCCGGAAATGATCTTCTAGCAGGCTTAGGTTATGAGTTTCGCCGAAGAGAAGATGCTGAACAAAACTACAGGCGAAAGCCCTTCCTGCGGACAGTTTTAGCAGTTTATATTACTACTATATATATAATATATATAGTATAATATATAGTTATATATAATTATATATATCTATATATATAAATTATATATTATATATATTATATATATATATATATATATATATATATATTTTAGTTATTTACATTTTTTTCCTTATTTTTTTTCCACTATATTTATATTTTGATTATGTCTCTATTTATAATTATATTATATATATATATTATTATAGAATATAGTATATAATATATATATATATATATATATATAATATATAAGATAATATTATATATTATATATAATATATGATATGATATATATATATAATATATAGTATATATATATATAATACTTTATAATTATATATTATTTATATTTATTAATATAATATTATTTTTCTATATAATCTCCTCGAACATTTTTTGCGTTATAGTGCGGTGTTGTGTGTGTTGTGTGTGGGAGTTTCTTTAAACCATCATTCTTGGTATTAATTTCAACTGTTCACCACTGCAATGAGTTCTCCTAATCTCAAATCATTTTTTTTTTTTTTTTTTTTTTTTTATCCAGAATCGCCACGAACATTCTCAGCCCTAATGTATCCTGTAGTCTTTAAAGATGACCCAACCATTCTAGACCTTTTGTTGTTTCATCATTCCCCTTATTCTGCTAACAGTCTTTTCCGCTGTGTTTCTTGATCACCTTTTAACTCTGTTTATCCCTTCTATATTTTAGATCTTCTGGCATGAGACATCGTCTACGACGAGAATGTCTTGGGCACTTCGTACTTGCTAACTAATCGACTTGGTACTATTCTTTGCATTTCCATGAATAAAAAACTTATCCTTCCTTGAAAGGGTCCCTCGGAGTGATGCTGCGTGCATTACGAGTGTATTCACTCTTTCATGAAGCATACATCCAATTCTTCCATCCACTAACCTAACAAACCTTCGATTAACTCTGCCTTAGTTTCGTCCATTCCACACGGACGTGGCCTTCTGGAATTTCAGTCCTCTTTAAACCCCAGAAACACTAGGAACTTAAATTTCATCTTGAAATCGTGAAAAAATCTATCCTAGGTAAAACTACAAAATACTTTCTCCGTTGAAATGAATATCTTTCTGGATCCTTCTATATCACGTGAAATTGATAATTTTAAATAATATAATTTTAACAAGATTCCTTCTCTCCTCTAGTATCTTCCGTTGGCACTACTGCCGTTTTATTTTTCGCTAAAGCTGAACCCTTCGCTCAAACCTTTGCTTCTAAGTTCACCTTATAGATTCCAGAGCTATTCCTCCTCATTCACCTCACTTAAACTCATTTATTCCTAATATTGTAATTTCTTCTAAAAATGTTATTTCTGCTACCTCCCTCTCTGAGCTTAAGGGGAGACTTCATAACTAGACCCCCTACTTTTTGAAAGCAAATTAAAAATTTTCAAATTTTTTTTTATCTAAATTAGTAGAAAAATTCCTCCTGAACATCATGATGTAATTATTTTTAAAAAATTCTAAATGGTTTTTTACATATAGAAATTTATTTAGAGAGGTATCGAACAAAAAAAAATTCAATTCCAGTCAAAATTGCAATTCCAGGTTTAGGATCAAAAAATGTTTTATTTATAATTATAGAAAATCTTTTTTTTTTTTCATATTCTCAACCTCTAGCTCATTCTTCGGATTTTACTCAATCAAATAAATGGAGCCGGAGCAGGAGCTGGAGCCGTATCCTGGATATAATTTTTTTTCATGAAATAATATTTTTTAGATGAAAAATTTATTGGCAGAAGATGTGCTGAACAATTTTCAAATAGTACAGAATCCTTAGTCGGATCCGGATCCGGATCAGGGTCGGAGCCGGAGTAAGATTTTCTTTCGAAGAATATTTTTTTAGAAGATCTGCTGAACAATTTTCAAATAGTGCAGAAACCTTATTCGGATCCGGAGCTGAAGCCGAAGTTGGAGCCGAAGCCGGAGCCTGGGTATGATTTTTTTTCTAAAAATATATTTTTAGGTGAAAAATTTAATGCCAGAAGATGTACTGAACAATTATCAAATAGTGCAGAAACCTTAGTCGGATCCGGATCCGGAGTCGAAGTCAGAGCCGATGCCGTAGTTTGATTTTTTTTTCGAAAAATATTTGTTTAGGTGAAAAATTTATTGCCAGAAGTGCTGAACAATTTTCAAATAGTGCAGAAACCTTAGTCTGGAGTCAGAGCGGGAGCCTGGGTATAAATTTTTTCAAGAAAAAAAATTTTAGATGAAAAATTTGTTGCCAGAAGACGTGGTGAACAGGTTTTAAATAGTGCAGAATCCTTAGTCGGATCCGGAGCCGGAGTCGAAGTCGGAGCCAGAGTCAGAGCCGGTGCAATAGTATAAATTTTTTTCCGAAGAATATTTTTTAGATGAAAAATTTATTGCCAGAAGTCGTGCTAAACAATTTTCAAATAGTGCATAAACCTTAGTCAGATCCGGAGCCGGAGTCCATCTGAAAACAATGTACTTATTCCAGACCATAGTCTCACTACTATTCATTAACACATACCCTCATGTAAGACCCTAGCGCACTCAAGACTTGTCCCTTTCCCTCTATCAACGATTTAATTGCACCAGTCACCTTCCAGCCATTTACAGCTTTCCTACTACACTCTGCATCATCTGTTCCCTTTTCATCCAACATATATTCTAAATGTTTGAACTTTGACACTTGATCCAGCTGCTCAACATCTAACATAACTTCACACCGAGGACTGTCCTCACTCATAACCATAACCATATTCTTATCTACGTTTACTTTCAAACTCCTCCTTTTACACACCCTGCCAAATCTCTCTACTAAACAAAATTCAATTTCCTTTTTTCCACCTTCAGAAAGTTATTCTACCCCCTCAATTTCATTAAAAAGGCCTTAAGGAAGGCAAAAAGAAAGTTCTACTCAATAAGCAATAACCCCCTCCCCCAACAAAGTCGTTCTTGCCTGTCCCAACCTTACCAACAGGACCATTAAAGAACCTACTTCCAAGAGATATATTATTTACCCAATCCAATACCCATCCCTTAAAAAAGGTGTTCATGCCCCCAAAATAAAGAATGGGGAAAATACGAAGTGTTACGATATTTTGGTGAAACAAATGACTTGTCACGTAGGTCATATCAGCACAGGTATGATTTGAGGGTGGACAACATGAACTCAGCCCTCGTATCTCATAGAAGCAATTATAACCGTGCCATAGATACTAATAATATACAAGCAATTTTCAATACTCAGGATACACTTCTAAGAAAACAAATTGAGTCATTTTGCATAAAGAACTGGAACAATTTCAATCAACAATTAGGAAAAATCAAAATAGATTCCATATAACTAAATATCATGAAGGATACATATTTCTACAAAAAAAATAAAGAGCAAACCAACCGACTACAAAATTCATAGCTGGATAGATCTTATTATTTTGTGCCTATCTTTCTTGATTGGAAGTCCTGCCTGAAGAGGTCTCGCACCATAGAGACGAAAGCTCGCAAAATGTTATATAATATAGTTAAAGTTTCGAGGGTTTAGAATTAGTTAATACGAATTTGAAAATCGAATTAGTGATAACGTGATACATTAACTTAATAATTTAGTATATAATATGAGTAACGCAAAAAAGGGCCAAACATTTGAATAAATATAGTTAAAGGTGAAAACAATTTCTTAAAAAAATTTTAAAATATATATAATATATATATATATATATATATATATATATATATATATATATATATATATATATATATATATATATATATATATTAATTTATAGAAATGTCCCAAAAGTAAGTTTAAGGAATACCAAGGAAATCTGCATAGAATAATGATTAGGGATGGTGCCTTCGGAACTGATGAAATGAATGAGACTAGAGTGTGGTGGGAACACTTCGAAAACCTACATAACATTGGCAGTAATGAAGAGGTGATAGTAGTGAATGTGTGATGGTGCAAGAAGAATATGTATTTTGGGGATAAGATAGATTACTGGACAACTTCGTCGCTACTCTCCTTGAAATCAAGCTTGAAATGACTTTCACTTTTTCGATATTCTCTGCGTATATATATATATATATATATATATATATATATATATATATATATATATATATATATATATATATATATATATATATATATATATATATATTTCTATATATATATATATATATATATATATATATCTACTCGGGTTAGGTTTATCGTACTGTCCTAAAATTTGGCCGCGAGCCAGATGGTGACGTAACCTCGTCGTAGACGAGGTTACGTGTCCGTGGGCCCTCCTGAGGGGGGTGCTGGCCCCTAAAAATAGGAAATGATCTTATAAGGCTGAAATTTGGAGATGGTATAGAGGAGGAAGGATTCGAATCCGGCTCCGGTGCGGTGCCGAGTTATTAAATATTTGTATAATAATACAGTATTGGTGTCCTTATATATTTAATTGAACCCGTAGATCTCGAATATGAATGTTATAAGTTCGTAAAGGGTGTCAGGAACCCCCCGGAGGGTGGTCATAAGTTGAAATGAACGGAATTCATAAGAGAAGTGAAGTAAGGAGTCGGAGTTAGAGAACGAAAGTGTCGAAGAAGGAGTCTAAGTCTGATGTGTCGGAGTTGACAACGGCACCGGTGCGGTGCCGAGGTAGTAAACATTCGTATAACAACAATGTTGGTGTCCTTATATATGTTATCGAGTATGTAGATCTCGATTATGATGGTTTCAGAACCTTGCGTTTTGACACCATCTAAAGTAGTAAATCAGTAAATCAAACCACCCACCCTACCCTCCCCATCCCACCCGTGATCTATTGATCTATTGATTCGTCATATTTTGTATAACAATACAAAACTTTTATTCTTTTTATGTTTATAACGTTAAAAAAATTTACATTTTTACACACCCAAAAGCAGTAAATCAGTAAATCAAACCACCTAAACTACCCACCCCACTCGTGATCTATTGATTCAAGTCATATTTTGTATAACAATACAAAACTTTTATTCTTTTTATGTTTATAATTTAAAAAAATTACATTTTGACACACCCTAAAGCAGTAAATCAAACCACCCTCCATACCCCACCCGTGTTCTATTTTTTTTTTTATTTTTTATTTTTTTTTACAGTTGTCACCACCACTCACGGGCAGAGCCAAATTCAGGGAGGGGGTGTTGCACGCCAAAATTTCATCCGCTAGCGCAAATTACGCAGATGAGCACAGACGCAGGCTTTAAAGTGAGGGAGATTAAATTCAGCAAGAAACACAGAAGATGGAAGAGAGTTCCACAGAACAGAGGTGGCAGGAAAGAAAAGCACCGCAGTCAACTAGCCTGGAGTTACCAATATCTACACAAAACTCGTGCGCAGACACAACAAACCTTGTGCTAGGAGGACGTAGTAAAGGTGGTGGTACGCGAGTGGTAAGTTCCCTTGAACACCTGCCGCTGCGGCATCTATAGAAAGAGAGATAAAGCACCAACATCGCCGGGGGTCAAGTGAATGAACTGGAAAGTACAAGAACAGTTTATAAGCCTTTTGGCCTTTGATTCGACTCTGTCCAAAAGCCAGGTGAGACCAGAGCCCCCCCCAGATATGAGAACAGTACTCCATACAAGGGCGGATGAGACCAGTGTATAGCTGTGAGAAGAGGAAAAATGGTCTCGCAGTCTAAACAGAACTCCAGTTTCTTTGAGGCCGCCCTAGCAACCGTTGTGATGTGAGGTTTCCAAGACATTTTTTTTTGTTTATGTTAAGGCCAAGGATGTTTATATTGTCAACAGGAAAGACGAGAGAACAGTCGAAGAGAGGAAAGGATTAGAAGGTGTTTTAGAGGAGATTTGTAGATGTTGGGTTTTAAAGAATTGAATTTCAAAGGTTGAGATGACCCCAATCTGAAATTCTATCAGATCAGCGAGATAGAATCAGGAAAGATTAGGCAATTCTAGAAGTAAAGAAGGAGCAGAATTGAAATGAGTTGAAGAATGAAGGGTCAGGTCATCGGCATATGAGTGGATAGAGTTAGATGTGGAGGTGAGAAGATCATTAATGAAAAGTAGAATAAAGTAGGAGATAAGACCGAACCTAAGGAACACCACTATTAACAGAAAAAGAGAGTCGCTCCATCAACCACAGCCGATGTGCGACTTCAAAGAAAACTAGACATAAGTAAAGAGAAGGAGGAAACCCAAAGGAGGGAGCTTGGAGAGAGCAGTGACGGCCATACCGGTCAAATACTTTGGATATGTCAAGCGCCTACACGCAAGTCTCCCCGTCCCTAGAGCGGAAAACAAATCGGTTAAATAGGAAAGTATATCACCTAGTAGACCTTGAAAGCCGAAAAACTGGCGATCGGAAAAAAAAGAATGAGATTCCAGATGGTCTAAGTGAGAGTTGAAGAGTTTCAAGATCTTAGATAAGAATACAAGTGAGAGCTAAAGGGCGAAAGTTGGAAGAATCAAAGCGGCTTCTTTTTCGGAATAGGTTGGACATGTGCGTGCTTCAACACTGAGGGAAAGTGC